>JANHZU010009245.1:15083-33157 GCA_032468055.1 Acrochordus granulatus | reverse complement strand
AGAACGGACCCTGTCCTAAAAAAAGATTGCATGAAACGATGAAAACTTGGCTCTCACCCCTAGTCTAAACCAGAGGTGGTCGGGGGAAGTTTTGAACAAGCATTTCTTTGCCATCTGTTTTCGCCTGACCATCGCTTAGAAAATATCGGTTCACCAATTTATCCTTCTAAGCCCCTTTCCATAATCAGAAGTATTTTTCTGGCCTGGCCATTAAAAAAAAGAAAGGAAAGATGAAAAGAAAATCAAACACGAATTGTCTCCACTTCTTCCTGATGGAGTTAATTTTCCAGACGTGCTTCCCTTGAACAATTTCATGGAGAATTATCCCAAGAAAGGCCCGTTTCACTACTTTAATGCCATCTTTCCCTACTTTAAATTGTGTCTGCCTTTGAAGTCTTAAATAAAACCACAGAGGGGCATACACTTGTCCAAAGGGTGTAAGGTGGTACTGAAATATTAGACAAAAGTCCTTTCCACAGTGTTGTGAAATGAAAATGTAGGCAGCTTGACTTTGCAATCATACATGTGTCTGCTCAGGTTATATGTCTGAGTATGTGCTTTTGGGGTTCTCTTTTCTCCCTTTGATTAAAAGAAAGAAATCTCACTTTTTGTGAGATCAGTCGCATACAAATTTAATAAATATTTTAAAAAACAGATAAGATTTTCCATAGCCACCCAGAGTCGCTTTGGATGATGTGATGGGGGGGCATATAAATTTAAAAAATACATATAGGCATGATTGTTAAGGCAGAACTGTATAATCTGTTAAGTGGAGCACAGCAGTTGTTAAGTGAATCACACAGTCATTAAGCAAAGGCAGCTTCTCCATTGACTTTGCTTGGTGGAAACCGGCTAGGAAGGTCACAAATGGCAACCACATTTGCCGGATGCTGCAGTTATCATAAATACATGCCAGTTGCCAAGTGCCTGAATTTTGATCACGTGCCCATGGGGATGCTGTGATGGTCATAAGTGCGAGGACTGGTTGGAAGTCACGTTTTTTGATGCTCTTGTAACTTGAAACAGTTCTGAATGGATGGTTGTAAGTCAAGGATTATCCGTATGGCGAGCTCCCTGGTCCAACAGTCAGCCAAGATGGGCGTAGTCAACCCAGGGGGGGTCAAACGATTCCACGCACGCAGGGCAGTGTGTTTTCAGCCTCAGTTGTGGGTCACGGCGCATACTTCTTCTCCGCATCTCACTGTAAGCTCTTGGCTGTGACAGTGGGAAGCACAGTTCATGTTCTCCGGGTACTATCGAGCCTTGCACTTTGAGAGCACTCCGCTTGGCTCTTCGGAATTGCTCCTGGGGATTTTCGGGTCCCGAGGCGACGGCTGTGTCGCGTTCCACTCTTTGTCTATTAATTTCGGCTTGCGCAATAATTATCTTTTGTTTCTAACATCCCAGCGGGGCTTAGCAAGGCTGCCCTCCATGGGAAAGAAAGAGATGTGGCTTGCATGAAAGGTTGGTGCATGATGTTTCTTTTGCTTTCCTGATTTTGACAGTGCTCATTCACTCTCCTCCCATGGGATATGTTGAGATCAGGAAGCAGAGCCAGTCACGGAAGGCAAAGCGATGTGGAGAGACAAGTCAGCAAAAAAGAAAAGGGAAAACCATCACCACTTCTTCCCGTTACAAGTAGTGCTTGACTTACGATGTAATTGAGCCCAGAATTACAGGCGTAAGTCACATCAGTTGTGAGGTGGATCACTGTGTGACCGTGCCCAATTCTACAATCTTTTTTGTGGCAGTTGTTAAGTGAATGCCATAGTCATTAAGCAAACTCATTGTCCGCAATCAGCATGTTTGGCCAAAAAACTAGGAGTAAGCGTCGGTTTCTGGCAAAAAATGTTGTAAATTGTAGTCATATGACTGCGGGATGCTACAAATGTTTGTAAATGCAGGCCGGTTGCCAAGCACCCAAAATGCAATCATGTCACTATGGGATGGGGTGGGTGGCCAATGGAACTTTGAATTCAGGTCCGAAGTAGCCTTGGGAAAATCTGCCATAAATCGATCAGTTGCTAAGTGACTGGTCATAAGTTGAGGACTACCTGCACCATACAAACAAAATCTCAAAGAACCTTGGCAAACATGACACAGAAATTTGGAAGCATTCTGGAAACAAGGGAGAAGGACACAGTCCTCCTTTCGCTTTTGGAATCTGGATGACCAATTTTGGCATGGTCTTACCCAGGACACCTGAAGATGGATGTCTCTGATGCTGGTTGGCCGAGCTCTCATTTACGCCACTATCATTTTGTTCATTTATGCACCACTTAGATTTTTATTCCACTTTTCCTCCAGGAGCACCATAGATAGGACTTTCATCTCCTGATTTTTCTTCTTCCACCAGTCTTCTATGCTAGGCTGGTTTGCAGCTGATCGGTGAGCTTCTAACCCAGAGGCTGAGCTGAACCTAGAACACCTTCCTAATCCAGCAATGGTAAACCTGTGGCACGTGTGTAAAAAGTGACATGTCAAAAGTATCCTTTTGGTTGACACGCCAGCATTCACAAACATACACGTTCTTGCAAGCATACCCAACTACTCTTGCAAGCATGCCCAGACGTTGAGGCTGCAGAAGGCTGTGCGAGAATGGGGTGTCATTTGTGTGGCTTCCAGACCTCTGGAAGTTGTGCAAGATGTCCGTGCTCTTATGTAGCCACCAGACCCTCTGAAAATAGTGTGAGAATGAGGCCTGCTTTTGTGTGTTTTTTGGAAGCTGCAAAGGCCATGGAAGAGCATTCATTCTCCGAAGCTGCTTCCAGAACAAAGGCTTCATGTCACCTGGAGCTGACTCAATTTTGTCTGTATTTTTAAAAAATAAATAAATGCGTAAAGAATTATTTCTCTTTCATTCAGGGGAGGAGATGTGACATGCCAGCAGAGTCAAATTAGGCATTTTCTGAATTTTTAACACGCTGACCCAAAGGCTTCCCCATCGCTGTCCTAGTCCAACCGTTGAATCACTACCTTATACAGGCACATCCTCAATTCATTTCTCCATATCGGTTTTCTGGGCACAGATGCAGCCTGGGTGGGGACCAGCTGAAATGTTCCAACATTTGAGTATGTGCAAGTGGAAAGAGCAAGATTTAATGAAGTAGATCCTGTCTCTTGGGCAGTCTCCCAAACAACCCCCTTGTCCTCTTCCCTCCTTGCTTGGTTGGCATTTTCAAAATCTGGCGACGCACATTATTTCCTTCCACCCGACTGGCAATTTTGCATCCTTTTCTATTCCATTTAGCAATTAACGTGGAGTTCCTCCCTCCTCACCGTCTTCCTATTCCAACAACCCTTCCTCACACCTTCTGCTTCTAATGAAGCTGATAATTAACATTGCTTCTGGTTTGTTTTTGTTTTGTTTTTTTTTAAAAACCTTCCTTGTCTTCATGCCAGCCTTGTCAGGGGGAAAAAGCATGAAGATTCCAGTTGATGGTAATAATACTATCTTGGAGTGGTCTTATTATACTGTATAGCCCTTTTCACTGGAGCAAAGAAGTTGAATTAGGAGTGGAAAATCTACCAGAATGAAACCTGATGGTCTCTAGAGGGGAGAGAATTTGTTGCCTCTGTTGGAGGATCTACGGTAACAATCTTCTGAAGGACACACTGTTGTCCCTTTACTGAAAGGCGCATGGGCTTCAATATTATTTCACACTTCTCCTTCCTAACATGATGGCAAATTCAGACAACCAACAGCAGAACGGTGTTCTTCCTAGGAGGGAGGACTTGACAGGCCACGCAGCACAGCACCTGCTCTTGGGTTCAGTCCCTTATAAAGTAGATCCACACATTCCCCAATCTTCCCAGATGAAATTGGGATATACCAATCTCTGCCTTGGACAGTCATAGAAACAAACTGTGATCTCCAGACTCCAAGACTGAGAAATGAATACTTTATCTTTTCTGTAAGGTTACATTAACAGAATCTTGCAAGTCTGAAAGTACTTCTCACCTCCTTTCCTTTTACTGTTAGGAAAACTAGGAGGGTCCCTTCTGAAGCACTTCCCACTCCCTCCTGTGTACTGGGATACATTTTGCATGCTGGTTCTCTAATTTACAGTTCTTTCTTCTGTCTCCCAAGGTCATGCCCACATACCATTTCAACTGCAGAGAGAAACTAATGGGAACTGTTTTACAGATCAAACAAATAGATTCGTGATAAAGAAGGATAAAAAGTAAAATGTATGGATTAGAGAAAAATGGTGAATCTGAGTAACAAAATAACGATGGAATAAAAATACCTTCTTTCTTTGGATTTCCTTCCGAGTGAAACTCCCTAAGTAAATTTTTGCAGGAGAGTGAGAGACAAACAGTGAGAGACAAACAGTGAAGTCTCTCTAGAGTTGCTTCTTGCAAGATCAGCGTTTGAGAAATAAATAAATAAGTGGGTGCTCTCCCATATGCTCCAATTGGCGGGGTTTGTGGAGCTAATCAACCGTATGGACCAACCATATCCTGGATTATTTGTCGAGAGCGGAAAGTTCTCCATAGGGTAATTCAGATTCAGTGTCTTTAAAGCGAACGATGTTTCACAGCTTCTTACAGCTCCAACATTTTAGCCCGAGGCTTTGGGATCCCCACCCCAGATACTGTTGACTCAGAAACAAAACCATGTTTTAAAAAATACAAGTCAGTTTGGGGCTTCAGGCTTCCTCTTGCCCTGAATCCCGATTGCCTAGTTTGATCTCACATGCAGAACAGCCTGGCTGCCTTGTTCCCCGAGCGAGACATGTTTGTCTAAACTTTGGGCTAATAAAAAAGGATGCTACAGATTCATCAAGAGTTAGAGAACTGTCACTGGAAAAAGACATAGCCTGCATGATGGGGAGAAATCTATACCCCGCTCTAATGAGCACACCAAGTAGCAGAACGAAGCTATTTAGATCCTGCCACATTTTATCTCTTCTGCTCTTCCACTTTATCAGGTTAATGCAGCGGAGAATACACTGTGAGAACAATAACAAAAACAGTCCCCCGAGTCTCACACATTTCCTGCAATAGGCAGGGGTGGAAATCAGGGATGTGTGCGAGGCTGGTGGGTGAGATTCGCCTTGAATTGAACCCGGTTCTCTTCACGGAGCCAAGGAGACGATTCCGTTTGCCCCGATGGGTCTTCCTGCTTTGTCTTGTCTAGTTGAGCCACTCCTGCAGAGAAGACTTCTGGCTTTGCAGATGCCACTCCAGATGGACAAAGTAGGACAATGCATGCAAGCTGTTGGACTCTTAAAGAGGAAGAGTGACTTTTAGTGAGCAGCTTGAAGACATCGGTTGGCTTCTGCTTTTTGGCAAAGCAAAGTACCCTTGATCGATCTCCATAGCTCAAATGGAAATCCCTTGAGAAGGGTAGGTAGGTAACCGGACCTGAATTAGAATCCATGCAGCAGTTTTCCTGAGCACATCGTACATGGATGAGCTGATCATGAATCAAGCAGTGATTAGCTCTGGGGCTGAATGGTGGGTGATGGTCTAGCTTTCCGGTGCTCTGAGGTTTTGCCGGCAACTGTAACCGGTGTCTTCCGAGGCAGAGTGAAGATGTTGCTAGTGAAATGTCAGGATACTGGAAAACTAGGCCATGGCTATTCAGCTAGAAAGTTTATTCCTGCCTGGTTGATGCCAGGTGTGAAAGCCTACACCAGTTTATTGATTTCATGACGCTTTGAGATCTTTTCAGGAGAACACAGCTGTGGAACCTGCATCCCTCCAGATGTTGCTGACCTATACCAGTTTATCGATCTCATAATGCTTTGAGTGCCAAGACACTGGGCTTGTCAGCTGGAAGGTCAGCAGTCCGAATTTGAGACCCAAGAGCTGCTACGTAATGGGGTGAGTCCTGTTGTATGCCTAGCTCCTGCCAGCCTAGCAGTTTGAAAGCATGTAAAAATGCAAGTAGATAAATAGGTACTGCCCAAATTGGTGGGAAGATAACAGTGTTCCATGTGCCTCGGTATATAGCCACGCCGGCCACATGACCACGGAAGCGTCTTCGGACAATGCTGGCCCTTCGCTATGAAACAGAGATGAGCACCTCCCCTAGAGTTGGCTACGACTGGCAGGGGAAACCTTTACCTTTAATGCTTTGAAAACTTTTCAGGAGAACATAGTTGTGGAACCTGCACCCTTGCAGTCATATAATTATGATTCGGGCACTTGACAACTGTCACACATTTATGACTGTTGCAGTATCCTGTGGTCATGGATTGCGTTTGCGACTTTCCCAGCTGGCCTTCAATAGCAAAATCAGTGGGAAAGCTGGCAGGGAAGGTCGCAAATCACACTCATGGGGTGTTTTGCATAATGACCGCACCACTTCATGACACATTTTCCAGTCCCAATTGTGGTTGTAACTTGAGGACTACCTGTATAAACTTGATCTGTGCCTTGCGTACAAACTAAGACGGCAATGATCCCAGCAGCCCATTCCTGGCACAGGAGACAAATGCCAACTTTGCATGCAGAATGCTTCTGGGTAGCTCCCAACTATCACAAGAAACAATTCCGGCGGGGATCAGTTATCTGACTCAGAATCAGCCACCTTCCCCTGTTGAATTCTTGGTTAGACATGGAGAATTGAGTAGCACCTGGCCTGCGGCCTGCGACTGTCCATTCCTCAGTCTCAGGCTCTTAGCAGCAACACCTTTGCACCACGAGTTTTCTCTCCAAGGCACCTTGTTATCCTTAGTTCAGTTCTGAGGAATACTTTTTCAATAGGGAGTTATTAGGCAGCTCAGTGGGTCCAAACTGACTCTGGATATTGTACATGCTCCCAAGTGCTGGACCGATCAGCCGCCACTGCTTATGGGAGGCTTGCGATGGAAACTTTTTAGCGGTGACCTTTTCCGTACAAGGAAAAGGTCCCGCTCCTTGTTGGCAGCTGCTGACCACTCAACAGGAGAGCTTTCCCCAGCCGCCACATGATTTATTAGCTGCAACAGGCCCCAAACAGGTTTGCACCAGAGGTGCCGGTTACGAGCAGGTCTGCACTGTGACTCTGCAAAACAAACCCCGGAGTTGCTAGGCTCCAAAAATATGAAAAAAGAAATTCCAGTGAAGTTCTTTCCTCAAGATCTCCACTGTTCAGGAGTAAAAAAGGAGGCTGAAGGCCACCATTCCTCCGAAGTTCCAAGAAATCATCTCAAGTTGCTTTCCAGTGGGACTTCCCCATTTCTCAGCCGGATGATCCTCACACTCTGTGATGGGAACCTTCACAAGCCAGTCCCTGAATCTACTTTGGATCATAGCCAGTTTAGAGAGACCTTAGAAAGCTCCCTTGTTCTGTTTCAATGATTGAGTAGAAAGTTGACTGCTGAAGGTTCAGCTTCTGTGGCAGATCCTTCTTTCCTCCTGCTTTTTTGAGGCGAGGACCAATCCTTTCCCGGGATGTTGTTGCTGTGGGCAGGCAGACTGCTGGAGCATTCAGCTTTTATCCTCCACAACCCATGGCAGATATTCATGATCAGTGGCGGAGAAAGAGGAAGCATTTTCATGGAACTGATCCCTGAAACTTGCTAGACAATACAAACAACATACCGAGTCAAGGAAATAATGTATTTATAGGCAAATGGTTAACATGCAACAGCCTTGAATATTTCATAAGCTTCATTGCTGAATTAAGATGAATTAGACTCTGGAATACCAAACAGTGTGCAAGAAAATGTAAGCTACCTGGTGAGGGTACACCAGCCTGTGAAACCCAGCAGAAGCAAATGTCCCAGATAGGCCCCTTCTTGAGAACTAAATTAAATTCAATAATTAATAGAACGTTATCAGTCGCCCTCCCTCTGACACAGCCGTTTTCTATTAATGGGCCCGCAGGTGCCGGAACTGAGATGTAGGAACCTAGAAATCTGACTTTTCCAGATGGTCTGTTTCGGTCTTGTCTCATCTCTCCCACATCTCTCCAGCCTGGAGATTCCCCACAGACTGGGTTTCAGCTCTGAAGTGTGGATGAAAAACGGCAAAGGTCTCCCCTGCCAGTCGTGCCCAGCTCTAGGAGGTGATGCTCATCTCCGATTCACAGCCCAGGAGCCAGCGTCAGTCTGAAAACGCTTCCGTGGTCACGTGGCTGGCATGAGTATATTCTGAGGCGCACGGAACGCTGTTACCTTCCCACCAAAGCTGGCACCTATTTGTCTACTTGCGTTTTGCATGTTTGAGAACTGCTAGGTTGGCAGGAGCCGGAGCAAATAGCAGGAGCTCACCTGTTACGTGGCAGCACTTGGGTCTCAGACCGCTGAGCTGCGGACCTTCCGGCCGACAAGCCCAGTGTCTTAACCGCGAGGCTACCGTGGGATGCTTAGCATAAGAAAGAGTGGCTAGTGTGGGTCCTCCTTTTCCTTCTCTACGAAGTCTCACCAGGTCTGGACTGCAAAGCCAGGCCAGAGATGGAGATGGACTAGGAGGTGTCAGGGTTGAGATAGTCCAGCCATAGGTCAGTCAGGATCCCCCCCCTGCATATAAGGAAGGAGATCAGGTCTGCCTAAGCTGAGCAGCACTTCCCAGACTCACAGGGAGAGACGCAAGGTGTTTGCTTACCAGAGACCTTCAGCAGCACCCATGCCCTCGCACGTGATAAAACAGGCGCTCCGATTAGCATGCAGGTAGTCCTCCTCGACTTATGATCACAGTTGGACCAGAACTTCCGTTGCTAAGCAAGGCGGTTGCAAACTTAGTCGTTCCTGACTTTATGACCGTTTTTGTCAGGGTTGTTAAGCAAATCACTGCAGTTGTTAAGTGAATCATGTGTTTGTTAAGTGAAGTCAGCTCCCCCTATTAACCATCCTTGTCAAGAACTGACTGAGAAGGTGGCGAATGGCAGTCGCTTGCCCCCAGGACAGTGTAACTGTTATAAATACATGCTGGTGGCTAAGCACTTGAATTCTGATCACACGACCATGGGGATGCCACAGCGGTTGTAAGTGGAGGACTGGTTGTAAGTCACTTTTTTCGGTGATGCTGCAAGTTGGAATAGCAGTGTCAGGCGCAAGCAACCAGAGCCACTCGTGAATAGCTTGATTGACTTCTGTCTACATTACAGTAATCTCCCCAGACCGCTTGTCTTCCCTTTTGGGGTGGGGTCAGGCTTATACCTCTTTCAGCTGTGCAAGGACTCAAAGGCTAATTCCCCTCTTGACCCTTCCCTCCAACCTGGCTAGCTGTTTCCCAACAGGTTGCTAAACAAATGGTTGTAAGTCGAGGACTGTCTGTGCAGTAAGACATGGTGGAACTCACCCTTCAGGGAGCTTCAAGGTTTCCATACCCATGAAGGGAGATGAGGTGCTTTGGTCACTTTTGGGGGTGGGGGGCATCTTGCGTTGCGCTGCGAGACGACGTAGCCGGCTCTGTTTCTGGAACGTGGGGAAGCCGAGCTGTTTTGCCCGGAAGAAGCCTTTGCAGCCTTAATTATAGCATTCCCGGCAGAGCGAATGCGGAATCCCTGCTGGCCCGGCTTTCACAGCGGGGCACTCTTTCAAGTGAGCGGCTTTGTCCTCACGTAATCGGTCCCCCTGTTGTTACGGGCAGAATTAATATTTGCTTATTGGGCCCTGCCTTTGCGATTCGGCAGCTGCGGCTTAATCCCAGAGCGGCCGTGTGATCTTCCTTTTCCCGTGACCCGAGTCCCCAGTCCAGATTAATGCAGGGCATCCTTTCTTCTCTGCAGCAAAATTACAAAAAATTGCAAACCTTCCTCAAAAAGAGGCAATCGGACTCTTTATCAGCTGATGTAACCCACTAATGTTCATTATTGAGTAATGAATGTAACGAATGAACCGTAAATGAATGGATATGAATGATTAATACTAATCAGCGGATGAACGTCCGCTAATGATCGCCCAGTTGCCTTTTTTGAGGAAGCTTTGCGATTTCTGCAGCGTTGCCGCACATCACGGGCTGGGCGCAGGAGAAGGCGATGGACGTCCCTTCTTCTCGTTACTTTTCCCAGCTGTGCTTGCGGCTGCTTCACGGGCTATCAATCCCGGCTTCCTCCATCAAGGGACAGGCAGCAGACGGTCCGCGCGAATTCCTGCGCCGAAGGGATCCATCAACTGGTCGTCGATCCGACTGCCAGAGATTGACTGGCGTGCCAGCTCAGTGGAGGCGGGCGCTACAAGAGTTGGGAAGCCCCCCAAATCCGGGGTCATAAAAGCTCTGCAGCGTCCTCGTTCCTTTCTAGCTCCGCTCTTAACATGTTCTTAGCCTGCCCCACGATTTTTCTGGGGACCATGTTTGGCGGAACAGAAGGATCTTAGAAGATAAGTCGCCCTCGACTTACAACCATTGGTTTGGCGACGGTTCAGAGTTAAAAACAGCACTGAAGAAGTGACTTACGACTGGTCCTTGCGCTTATGACCGTCACAGCATCCCAGGGTCATGTGATCAAAATTTGGGAGCTTAGCGACTGGCATGTATTTACAACGGCTGCAGCGTCTTGGAGCCATGCGATCAGCACTTGCGACTTTCCCAACCACCTTCCGACAAGCAAAGTCGATGGGGAAGCCAGCAGGGAAGTCTCAAGTCTCGCAGTCATGCGGTAATGACCATACCGTTTAACAATGAAATTTCTGATCCTACCGTGGTCATCAGTCGAGGACTACCTGCACTGAATTCAAACTCCAACTATTTTATTGCTTTCTGCCTTTGGGAAAGAGGCAATCAAGTGGGAGCCTACCGAGAGGGAAGTCCAGAGTCCAGTTCCCTCTGCCGGACGTTGGCGGTGCCCTCCGCCAGTGGGATGGATGAAGCGCTGCCTCTGTTTGGCAGAGATGAGGAGGCCGTTCAGCACTTGGATGATGGGCTGAGCAAGCACACCAGGGAAAAATCCCACAAAGCGTTTTGCTCAAGACTGCCTTGACCTCCTTGGCTGAAAAGGGCAGTGATTGCCCCGAAATGCAAATGTGGTGCTCTCCTCTTGCCCTGAAATGGAGTTCACACAGCAGAGTGAGGGGGGCACCCCAGAGAACTCGCTGCCTTTCTTTTTTCTTTCGTGGTAATTACACAGGCGCTGGAGGGGGAGGCTGGGGAAGCTGTGGCTTGCGCGCCTTTGGGAGAGGCTTGCGAAGCGGAAGAGAGACACTGGCGCGTGCTCGACTTGCAAAGAAGCGGTGCAGGCCTGTCACTTCTCACGTCGCTGCGCAGGAACGCTCTTAGGAACTGCAAGCAGACTCGCGATTTCAAAAAGTGAGTGGCAGAAGGGAATTCGTGAACCCCGGGCTTGGGAAGATAATTCGGGCAGGAACGCTTCGAAAACGGGAAATCCTACGAACGCGGTAAGGCCGATGTTAGTGTCGAGCTGTGCTTTCCAAACCTGGCGGTGTTAAGATGGGTGGACTTCAGCGCCCTGGATTCTGGGGGGCGAAGCCTGCACATCTGAAAGCTGCCAACCTTGAAAAACGTCGGCATGGACCAAGCTGCCCCGCATTCACGTTTGAACCTGCCTCGGGTTCCTTCCTGGGACTTGCAAAACATGAGCCTCGTGAGCTAGTCCAGGCAACACACACACCCAGAGATACTAGCCGTGACTTTAGGGTAATGTTTACATTAACGGAATTTTGCAAGTCTGAGAGCACATCTCCCCCCCCCGTCACCTTTACAGTCCAGGAAACTCGGGACGGTCCCTCCTGAGGTGCTTGCCTTGCCCTTATTCCTGCTGTGGGCTCAGCTGCCTCTTATCTGACCATGGCCGAGTCTGTGGCTCTTCCCCCATCTCCCAAGGTCATTCCCACATACCTTCACCACTGGCGGCTGAAGCTGAGCTAAGCCATGGTTCATTTTAACCGTGGCTCTGAAAAGAAGCCTTAAACTATAAACAGGCTAATACACGGTGGGTGGATTCACACAACACACTAAGCCGACAGCACGGACACCACTGCAGTGCTTAGCGTGAGCGTTTTACAGTGAAGGGCTGAGCCGGGCTCCCCTGTTCCCGAAGGAAAAATCGAGCAGCTTTTCTACCCTAAAGCTTCATTTCCATATTGGTTTGCAAACTTCCTGCTTCACGAATGCCTGTGCAAAAATTTCAACACATGCATGCATTTCTGATGCAAAAGATTGCTGCTATTTTTCCGCAAGCCATTTGCACATTATTTTCACTAATGTACACAGCTCAGTGGTAATTCCCAGAACACAAGGCCCTATCGTAGTATCGCACTCTGATTTGTATTACCTTTCTGGAATGGAAGGGGTCTTGTTGCTATGGCAACAGTTGCACGTGCGCGCACTCTCTCTTTCTCTCAGTCCCTCTGCCCCCCTCAAAACACAACTCAGTGGATTTTTGGCTTGTATTCTGCAGTGCTACTGCACCAAAGTACGAAGAATCCCTTTAAAATTTACTGCCAATGGCAATCTGCTCAGCTAGGAAGAAGCATGCGGGGGAAGAACCAGCACAACTGCCCCACTGTTCCTAAAAAGATTCCTGATGTAGTAGTCCTCGACTTACGACCACAATTGGAACCAAAATTCCCATTGCTAAGCAAGGCGGATGTATTCTGCAGTGCTACTGCACCAAAGTACGAAGAATCCCTTTAAAATTTACTGCCAATGGCAATCTGCTTGGCTAGGTGAGTCGCATCTGATTTTACAATCTTTTCTGCCATGGTTGTTAAGCCAATCACGGCATTTGTTAAGCGAATCATGCATTGTTATGTGAATCTGGCTTCCCCTTTTGACTTTGCTTGTCAGAAACCAGGGGAGAAGGTCACAAATGGTGATCACATGATCCTGGGACATTGCAATCATCGTAAATACAGGCCGGTTGCCGAACACTTGCATTTTGATGGTGTGAATGCAGGGAGCAAGTCTTTAGAGGAGTCGAAAGTTCACCTCCATGAACTGGAAGTCACATAATTTATCTTGATTTATTTATACATTTATATGCCGCCCATCTCGTAGCACGCAACTCAGGATGGCATCATTAAAATAAGAATAAGAATCCTGTCCTCATAAATCCAGTTAAAAATAATGGTTAAAAGAGATAAAAGAGAGATAGGCAAGATGAGATGACTTCTCACCTATTTTGCAGATAGGCTCACAGTGACAATGATGATGGCCTGAGACCAGGTGTGAAGAGAAATACCTTTTACTAACCTCAGGTTAAGCATTAACCCTGGTTGGAAGATACAGCAAAAGACCATCAGAACTGCTTATCAGGCCTCCCTTTTGAAGAAGTGACAGATCAAAAGGGATTATCGCCACAGCTGAGCAATATTTATTAGCTTCACTTATTCACCAGTTCTGAGATCTGTCAAAGGAAAATTAGAGAGAAGGAGTATTCTAAACAGTCAGATGACCTCAGATCATTTTAACTCAAGATGCTTTAGGCTAAATCTAGTATTATCAAGGTAGGCAATTCCTAGGAGTTTTAGTTCCTTGTTTTTACATAAGGCCAAAAAATCAGTTGGAGGCAGTCACTGGGCTAAAAGTTTTTTAGTCCAAGCTTTCGGGCTCAAGTTAGAGCCTTTGTCAGGGAACTTCTCTCTCTCCAAAAGTTCCCTGACAATGGGCTCTGGTGAGAGCCCGAAAGCTTGGACTAATAAACTTTTAGTTTATTGTGAGCGACTCCAATTGGTCTTTGCAACATTATTTATTTATTTATCATATTTATATGCTGCCAATCTCCTAACGGACTCTCCTGGGACACGGATGTTTACTTTCATTCGAAACATGTCTCCTGTGCTTTGCTTCCAGCTGTTCTCATTCAACTTGATGGAAAAGAGATTGCAAGCTGATGCTTTTCTCCCCAAAGAGAGCAGAAAACATTGTTGAAATTCTCATGGTTGGGTTGCAAAATCGGTGCCCTTTTGAGCAGATGGATGAGCTCTTTCAGTTGGGTGGCTTCTTTGCAAAACTAAGCAAGTGTACTGTACAAGGCAGGCAGATTTACAAAAAAAGAATAAGAGAAGATGTACAAGGAGAGGAGAGGTGTGTGAAATGCACTTAAATTCAATACCCTGTTATTAATTATAGGTAATCCTTGACTTACAACATTTTGTTTAGCGACCATACACAGTTACAATGCTATTGGAAAAAGTGACTTACAAGTGGTCCTCGCATTTACATCCATTGGAGCATCTCCATGGTCACATGATCAAAATTTGGGTGCTTGGCAACCAATGGATATTTATGATGGGTGCAGCATCCCAGGGTCAGGTGATCTCCATTTGCAGTCTTCCCAGCGGCTCCAGACAAACAAAACCAATGGGGGAAGCTGGATTCACTTAACAGCCGCATGATTTGTTTTACAGCTTCAGGGATTGGCTTAACAATCGTGGCAAAAAAGGTCATAAAATTGCATGCAACTCACTTAACAACCACCTTGCTTAGCACCCAAGTCAAGATGTCAGTAGTTTTTGTTTTTCTGGACATATTAGAGCCGGAAGGATTTTCTGAAATGAAACACTTCAACTTCTTCATCGTATACCATCCCAAAGGCCAAGTCATTAAAACAAACTCTGATGGGTCACATCATGACCTTTCATTAAAGGAGAAACGTTGGCTGACTCACCACCTTGCATTTGCAAGATTAATGGGAGGTTAGTCCATTTTTCTCACTCCGGATGTGCAGTGCTCTAATTAGGAAACAATAACATCCCAATTGCTGTTACTAATAACTCTTTCTCCCCCCACTCCTTGTGCTGAGACAACACTTCCTCCATAAAGACAAGAAAGCTACTTGCTTAAAACTGCAAGTGGGGGAAATGGATCCAGGTATTATAAAAAAGAAAAGAAGTCCATTTGCCATGACTAAAGCTCCAGACAACACTGTCTGGATGATTGAGAAATCTTCACCTACACATTGAAACACCTTTTGGGGAAGAAATCCTGAAGCTGATGCAGGAATATGAAAGGACAGCAAGAAAAGGGGAGGCAGGCGTTTGTATCGCAAGGACTCTCTGCCTACTGCCATCTCCCCATTGTCCAACTAATGAGGAATGAATCTACCTTGGAAGACATAGGCGGGGTTAGGTCAGGAATGAATCCACCTTGGAAGACATAGGCGGGGTTAGGTGAGGCAGGAATCCACCTTGGAAGACATAGGTGGGGTTCTCTGACCAACTTTTTTCTTGACTGAAGCAGCTGCTTGGATGAGACAAAACACCAGAAAAATCTTCACCTACATATAGATCCGGGTTATAATTTGTACGAACGTCTCCCTTCAGTGAGACCTACAGAGGGGATGTATCTTGGGGGCCATGGGTCACACACCTGAGCTGTAAGGTTAGGTGGCACAAGTTATTCCATGTGGGTAAGGGATCACCAGCAGGGCAGAGTGAATTTGTCGTTTCCTCACCAGCACCATCCCTTTCTATCTATCAGTGCCAAATGCATCCATAGTACAATTCTCTGTTGAGAAACTGAATGAAAGGGAGCTTGTTTTGGGGGTCCTCTGTAATTTTTAAAAGTGAGAAGGGGTCCCAAGAGCAAAATGTTTAATTTAAGGGTTTGCATTTACTTTGCTGTGTAACATATAATTTATTTGCTGGACCTCTTGTTAACCCCACCCCTTTTCTCATGCAAAATCTTGCTAAATGGTTCTGAAACTGGAGCCTGGAAAAGGGCAAGAAGGAACCCGAGCTTGCGTTCTGGCAATGATGCCACCAGCCAGCGTTAGATGCCTAACGTGGAATAAACACTGGGACCAGGATTATCTTCTCTGTCTCTTCTTCAAGTTTCTGGGAATGTTGGCCGGGATTGGATCCAAGATTGCTGAGTCGACCATTGCTCCCTCTCAAGAGGTCCCCCTCACACGAGTGCGCACAGCCACAAGAGTCTGTGCTCCTCCGAGACTGCTGCTTCTTAGAAGATCCCTTTTCATTCTGGAGCATCCAGCAGTGGTACTCAAGCAATTTTAGTATTTGCAAAGGATTTTATCTACAGGAAAGAATAACTTAGAAACGTTTCTCCACGGGAACCAAAGGCAGGGCGCAGATGAAAAGAAGAGCAGCACAGAAGGGAAGCTCTAAATTTGATTATAGTTCAGGTGTTGAATCTGGAAACGTTCAAACGCCTGAGCACAGCAAGGAGGAGGATGACATGGCTATCTTGGCCCAGTTGCTCGCCTGTCTCCAAACGTTGGAAAGGATTGCCGTGGCAGACCAAGCTTTTAAAGGCAGTTGCGGCCGGACCGATGCATGTTTCGCCATCACTTTGAGATTAGCTCTTGCTGCCCCCTTTAACTGCGACTGCAGGAGGGGCGTGTGCCAGCAGAAATGCCACAACAGAACCACTGAGTAGCGAAAGAGTGAAATTAAGGATATGAAATGGGAAATGGATTTTGTTTTGAACCCCTAAGAAGCACGTTGTATTCCAGAAGGTCTATCAAACCACCCAGCTGGAGGTTAAGATTCCAATGTTGACCAGTCTTAAGTTGAGAAGAACCAAACTGATGGAAGAGAATATCTGTAGCTCAGGATTGAACTGTGGAGTCCTTGGTGCTCTCTGAGCTTGGTTGTTTTCTTGCAGACATTTCACTATCCAACTAGTATCATCATCAGTGCACCTAGTTGGGTACTGAAATGTCTGCAGGAAAACAACCATCAGAGAGCATCAAAAACCAAACCTTTGGGTGCTCGCTCTTTCTCTTCCCTCCACATGGTTGATGCGTTGGTCCACCAGCACTTGCTGTTCTTTCTCTCTCCTTATTGGCTACGGCTGCTAATGCCCCATTTTTTCCTCTTTCTTCACTCCAAAAACACTTCTGATCCAAAGCCACATGTTGGTTGACATCCAGGTCAACATGTATTTTCAGTCTGTCGACCGACTGTCCCAAATTAACTGTTCTGTGCACCCAACACTTGGTGGCTTGGAATGCTTTGCTCATCCCTAGGTGGTGCCAATGGCTGGCTGGTGGAACTCTGGGAGCTGAAGTCCACACCTCTCCAAGTTGCTAAGGCTGAAAAACACTTCATTGGACTTTACACTCGCCACCCCAACTAGTCCAGCCCTTTGCCAACATCCTACACAACTGGTAGATGTCAAATAGGGTTGGCCGACTTACAGTTTGGAAAAGATGGAGCTGCGTTTGGCAGCCCTGCGCAGCTCATCACTTTTATGCGTTCCTGAGAATTAAAACTCTAATGCTGAGATTTCAGCCAAGGGTAACCGCTTCCCTCCTTCCTGCTCAGTCTCACACCTGTTCATTTATCAGCCGTCCTGAAGTTGTTACGCGTTGCTCAGTTATGCTTAACAGCTTTAGCAGAGATGAAAAACCTCAGTTCTTCCTCCCAATTGAATTAAAAATAATAATAAGACCGCCCCACCATCCCACATACTTATTCTTATTTCTCTCTCCTCCAAATGGATGCTCCAACAGAATGATCTCATTAAGGA
The DNA here is from genome assembly GCA_032468055.1 of Acrochordus granulatus. Taxonomy (NCBI): domain Eukaryota; kingdom Metazoa; phylum Chordata; class Lepidosauria; order Squamata; family Acrochordidae; genus Acrochordus; species Acrochordus granulatus. The sequence goes on along the minus strand of JANHZU010009245.1, from coordinate 15,826 downwards.
ATCTCAGCAGGAATGAAGGGTAATTAATAGAAACAGATAAATTGGAGAACAACCTTGCATTTACCTGGAAAAGGTATCGACAACTGTCCACTCATTTTGCAACCATGGAGATAGAAATTCCACCACTGTTCATCTGTTAACAAGTTTTTTTAACATGAATGCACAGACACATATACACACACAGGATCGTGCAAGTAGTTCTTGACTTACAGCTGATGGCTTAATGAGGGTTCGAAGTTATGACTGACCTGAAAAAGGGGTCTTATCGCCTGGATTTAAAGTTCTGACAGTTGGGCCCCCTCCATGGTTTCATGACCAATCTTAGGGAGCTTGGCAACATGGCCACATTTGCAATGGCCCACGGTGACATGACCGTGTTTTACTATGGTTTTGTTGAAAACCGGCACTTATTTCCAGTGTTTGGCAAAACTGCATCTGTAGTGAATTATGGGTTTGCGTAACGGCCATGTCATTTGCTTAATGACCGCTGTGTCCACTTTATGACTGCCGCCGGCTAGGGAATTCTGGGAGTTAAAGTCCACACATCTTTAAGTTGCCAAGGTTGAGAAAGGCTGCACTGCAGCAAACTGGCTCTCAAGGAAATGCTAGTGCAAGGAGATTACACTCCACTTTCGAGCCTTGCACGGAATTCCATTCTCCACTAAAAGATGCTTCCAAAACAAATAGTTTTCCACCAAAATGAACCTGACTGAGCAGAAGACCAAAAGTCCAGCTGGTCCAAG
>JANHZU010009244.1:20925-32823 GCA_032468055.1 Acrochordus granulatus | reverse complement strand
GGCAGATTCATGGCCATCAGCTGCTGCTCAGCCAGCTATTGTTTGGTGGCCCCTGTTGGATTGGGTGAATCCACTGTCGCTGTTTTTTTGACATGCAACTGCATCCCAGTACACAAATATTTGGCTATATCGGTGATTGCGTGCAGTCCTTTTTCCTTTTCTCTTGGTGATGTCTTTCCTGGGTGGTTTCTTATCATTATTATCTCTCTATGTGCTGTGAGAGGGGGTGAAGAGATGGCAGGAGGGGGATGGGTTGGATGGTGTGTGTGTATGATAGGGAAGATGGAGGGTTAATCTTCCTACAGAGGCTAGGCTAAAATTAAAAGAGAAAAATAATGTAATGGGATTATAAAATAAAGTAATAAAGAAAAATAATGTAATGGGATAATAAAATAAAGTAATAAAATTGGGGCTCAGTGGCCTTGTTAGCCAGAAGGTCGGTAGCCTGAGTTTGAGACCCAGATGCTGAGTAATGGGGTGAGTTCCTGTTACTTGTTCCAGCTCCTGTCAACCTAGTAGTTTGAAAGCATGTAAAAATGCAAGTAGATAAACAGATACCACCTTCGGTGGGAAGGTAACAGCGTTCCATGCACCTTGGCATATAGTCACGCCAGCCACATGACCACAGAAGCATCTTTGGACAAACTGTGGCTCTTTACTATAAAGTGCTGATGAGCACTGCTCCCTAGAGTTGGATAGGACTGAAAGGAGAAACTCTACTACATTGTGATGGATGTATATAGCCGAAAGGCTCACAGAACTAAAATGGTTTTAAGAAAGGAGATTTGCAGCACTAGGTATTTGTGGGAAGAAGTGTGTTTTGGCTATTACACTACCAAAATAGCTGCCTTAAAACCTACACCCCTCTAAGTTCACATGAGAGCAGGATTCTACAGTAATAGACTTCCTCTTGAAGTTTAATAGACTTCCTCTTGAAGTTTAGCTCAATGGACAGAATTATACTTGGGCTGAAAAAGGCCAGATTAAGGTAACAACATAGTTTGTGATTCAGCTTAAATATTCAACATATTTTTTCAAATTCTGGAAATTTGTCTTAGTTTTCATCCATCGGTTCTAGTCCTGCTCTGTGGGACAATGTTCTTTCCCTTTCCTATGTGACTAGACTTCAGATTTTTGAAGACTATTTTCAGATCTCCCCTCAGCTATCTCTTCTATAGACTAACACACTAAGATTTTTTAAATTGATATTGTTTTGCAGTACTTGAAAAAAATCCTAACAGTAAGGTCAGTTTAACAGTGAATCTTCAATGAATCAGAAAGAGGCTAGATAGCCAATTATTAGTGGTGCTTCAGTTAGTTGGCAAACAATGGGATATCAATAAGACTGGCACCCAGAAAACCTGTTCAGAATTGGGAGTTGAATTGTTTGGCTTGAATCCCCCTTCCAATTTTATAACTATATATTTATTATGTTTGTGTCCTGTCTATTGTTATGCCCACCACAAACATCCTGCAAGGGCTGACAAGAGAATAACTGGTCCAAAGTCACTCTGCAACTTTTATAGTGAAGTGGGAAATTAAACTTGGGCCTCCTTGTCAAATTATAAGTCCTTAACCAATACATTTCACCAGTGCCTCTCAAAGCTTTCTCTCCATTTGGCATCTCCCAGATAGGACCACAATTCCTTTATTCTCTAGGTAACATTGGGATCTGTAATTTAATGCCCTGGATGAAGTGCTGTATTGTTCTTTACACAACTATGGGAAAAGCATACCATGAGATGGCAGCAGAGACTTCATATTGCATAACTCATTAAGTTATATGTGGTCATACTTCTGCTAAATGTTCTATAGAACCTAGTACTGAAATGCAACAGGCTTTAGATCTATGTCTTAAAGAAATCCTGAACAAAGAACACCACAGTAAGAGTTAAGACATCAAACTAGCATTTTAAAATAAACATAAATACCCAAGGGCAGTCTTTTATAGAGCAGCTGTAGCTAATACAGAAAGACAGGAATGTAGTTAGAAGGAGTGGGATGTAGTAGTTAAGGCATTGGACTAAAATGGGGAGAGCCAGGCCTATCCTCAGCTGTAGAAGTTCTCTCAATACTGTAGGCTAGTCCCTTCTTATATCTGGAGAGTGACATAATTGATTTTGGAGAAACTAGGCAGTGATAGCTATAAAAGCATGGTTCAAATGAAGAAAACATTAGGGACTGGCACCACCCTAATTCACTGGGGTGGAAAAAGGGAAGAAGGGAAAATATGGTTAGACTTTCAAAACTCTGTCCCTACAGTCTATCTCAATAACATAGAGCTCCAGATTCTTGTGGAATCTGTTTCCCGCCTTGTTCTATCTTGCAGGCAAAGACCCTCATCCCCGGAACCAAGATGGGTAGTGATGAAGGGGACCCAGGTTCTAGCTGTACCCTCAACCATAAAGAAGCTTCATGGGGGACTTTAGACCTTCTTTTCAATTGAACCTATTTTGTATGATGGTGGAGGACAAAAAATAGGAAGCAGCACTTTGTATGCCATCTTGAACACCGGTACAAAAAGTGACATACTGTAAATAGGAATTTTGCAAAGCCTTCACTAGGCTTCCAGATGTACCAGATAATCTGTATTTAGAAGGGTAGACTGAAAGCCACCCAGGCCTGTTGTGCTATTGTGGTACTTTGGCAAATTTGATTTGATTTTGAAAGTGCCTTTTTTGTCGGTGGAAGGCTCTGTCCTATTTGAAGAAGGAGCTCTCTTCTTCAAATGGAGCTTGGAATGAAGCAAATGGACTGGCCAATTTCTCCTTGAAGCCAACTCCAATGCATAGTTCAACATATAGTCAATATTGCAGAAAGAATAATTGCAAATAACCTGCCCTCCATAAAAGACATACTAAGAGGGTCAAGACACAACTTGTTTGAACTTCTTTCATTGGTATTGCATGAAACTGTATGGCAGTCAAGCATTTGTACTAAAGGGTATTGCATACCAAACCTACCAGATACAATAACAGCATTTCCCCCCATGCCATCATTCAAATGAATACTTTCTAATACTATATGATTCATAATACATGATGGATAGACCAGAAGGGTAGAGAATTCTAAAAGTTCTGTCTAATGTGTGTACCTTTCTATAAATGCTACACTTTAAAATACTTTCCTCTCTATTGACTGAACGCTTATCGAAGAACTAACATTGTTATATATTATCTTATACTGTTGTTCATTGATTTTGCAAATATACTAAGAGCTGCTCTACCAGAATCAAATTCCTTGTGTGTCTAACCATACTTAGCCAATAAAATATCTGAGTATCTTTCTTCCATCCTTCATCCTGGAGAGTTTAGGGTTCTTCAGAGGAGACTGTTAATGGATACTGGTAATCCCATGCTTTGGATATAAAACTCCCTTTTTTTTTCCTGAATTCCCATAGGGCCTCTGTTCTTCAACACAGCCATTTTGGATTGGCTTTAAGGCAGACTTTTGTATGATTTGAAATTCTGAATTTGTCCAATAAACACTCCATATAGGTTTGGCTTAGATTAGTTATTGCTGACTGGGAAGTTTGGGGTATTGTAATCCAACATGTTTGTAAGGTACAAGATTGGAAAAACTGGTGTGACCTTATGCTTTCAGAGGTTTTTTGTTTCCCCCCCATGCAGCCTTGGAAAGGGCTTTGCGAATTTGGAAATATTCATGGTCTGATCCAGATAGAGCAGACTTTACAAGGAAGCTTTGTAGATGATTTAAAGGAAAGTTGGGTGTGTGGGCCTCTCAGTCCCTGGTTTACAATCTTTGGTGCTTCTCAGGTTCCTTCTATCAGAATGTTAGTAACCTGCCTTAAACTGCTGACAACAATTTTATATGTTTCTTTAAAGAAAACATAAATACAGTAGGTCTGCTAAAGTGACACTAGGCTTACTACATTAAAAAAAGTCTATACAATTCTCCTCATTTTAATTAAAATATATATATTTTTTTCTCTTGGAAGCTTAGTTGTTAAAAATATGTTCCTACTGATTATAATGCACTTCCACCCATTATCTTAATGGAAAGATAATCCAAAACCCCTACTGAGTCCATTATTTTGTTAAGCTGTCTAAAATTTTAAAAAACTGGCTTTTTAAAACAATTACAAGCATCTGAGATTCATGGAATTCTATCCTGTTGACTTCTTGGAAATTTGAAGGTATGTCAATTAGGGATTTTGAGCATTTTCCCCAATGCCCAACATAGCTCTTTTAAAAAGTGTTTCGTTTTTTAAGAGAAACAATATTTCAAAAATAATCCCAAATCAGAGATTTGTGGGGCTAATCCATCAGTGATATCTGTAAACCATGAGTCTTCTGATTCAGGCTGACCTAAAGAAGGAGTTAAATCATAGAGAAAAAACTGGAAATTTCTCCCTATAATAGTTTCTTTTTGTGGAGGTGGGGGCACAGTTCCAAGTCCAATATTGCAGTTAACATCTTTATTCTCTTCTTGCCTTGTCATTACAATTCCTTGGAGAACTTTTGTTATGTTGTTAACCTGACATTGCCTGGAGAAACTACACAGACTTTACATATTGGGGTTTCCCCTTCTATCAGTTTCCTCATTTGGAAATATTTTTTGCAAAGGTCACCATTAAAGAAAGAGGTTCTACAGTCTTGGAAGTTGCTTCATTTGATTTGTTTCTATATTTTTTTTAAATCTGTTTCCCAACTATCACTTAGGAAAAAAATGTGATTTTTTTTTCAAGTACAGTATCACTTGGGGGCCCGTAACTCATATTTATCTCATTTAGAATACAGATTTACCTTGATTGAAATTCCTCTAAAAAGCACCATTTTTATAAAAACTTGGAATTTTATATTCAAGCTTGGATTGAGGAAGGTGAGGGGTTTCTGTTGATTTAATTAAGTGCAATCAGGAGAAAACTCGACAATTTGTGACCTATTGGGTCATCCTTACAGAGGAAGTTCCTTCCCAGATTCCTCAATGCTTTACTGAACTTAATGCATTGCCTTTACTAGAAAAGTTGAAATATATTCAGAGATGTATCTGCCTTGAAAATCATCCACATTAAACTGTATGGCAGTCAAGCATTTGTACAGGAAATGTTTTATGACATTTTATATTATAAACTGATTTATGATAATTGTGAAGACATAATATGTTGTATAAAATTTGCCAAATTTCAATTCCACGGGAGTCCCAGATTTTGGGCTCACTCTGTAAATTAGCCCACTTGAGGTACCTTGTTTCAGAAGATTTTGCCCTATGGTGGCAAAATCTATGGTGGCAAAACCATTTTGCCCAGTTAAAAGTTATAGGAACAAGAGTTTTAGTAGTATATAGATTCAAAACATTATTTTAATTCGGGCTAGGAAAAACAAACAAGCTTTTTCTGAATCAGGGTGATAATAAGTAGTAGTGAGTTGAACATTAGCTCCACTGAATCCAAGAGGACATATTACCTAATGAGGTCCAAGTATAAGGTCCATTATATTAATCCGGAACATGATTTGTTTGATTTTGGCTATATATGATATATGGTTTGTTAAACAAACCATGGTTTAGCACAATGTATAAATCCTGCCTCTGGCTGGGTCTGTTCATCAAATTAAGCCATATGATGATACAATGGTAGCCTGTTCAACAAATACTGGCTAAGCATAATGTATGAATCTTGACACTAGGTGGATTAATATATCATATTAAACCATACTATTGCTTATTTAAGTTTGCCTTAGTGTGATGTGTATATTCCACCAATATGGCATATTCAACCAATGATAACTAGAAGAATCTTTGGCAGTGTGATAGTTGAATGTAACCAGTTGTTGGATCTGCATATCATACCTGTCACTCTAGTTTATTAATCATAGTTAAAGGCTTAGTGAATTATGCAGAGCAAGCTAATTCTAGCTTATTTAACAAACCACAGCTACACAAACCATAACTTAGTGTAGCCTGTGCACTCAGATGTGTTTAGGATCTTAGTCTGGAATAAACTTCCTTTTCAGCTGAGACTCATAATAACATGCAATTACAAAATCAAAGCTTTGGAAGGGGCTATTCAGGCAAACAAATCCAGGGCAAAAGTCCAGATTAAAGTATTTCTAACCATTGGGTTGTTTAGCTTGAACACAGAAAGCTGCTGTTCCATATTCTGCATTTTGGAATGAGGGAGAGGAGGGTTGTTTTATGTACCTTCCCAGTTTCTTCTTTTCTGAAAGCTAAATATAGCTGGTTTCTTTGGTCTTTCTTGGGGGGATTACCTTCTAAATTTCTGAGCATCCTTCTCATCTTCTGTAACTCTATTGCAATTTCTCTGAATCCTTAATGTGTGATAAGCAGAACTGGACAAACTTTGTTTGTTCTTTAATTTCAGTTAGACAATTCATAGTCTAGGCTATAGAATGGCTGATTTATTTTGGAAGAGAACTGGCAACAGCTGTTAAATTCCATAGCACTTTTATTGAGATCATAACTAGGAATCAAGTAGAGCCATAGCAATCAATGCTTATTCATTCACAGCATAAATACAATGGTAAACTTTTATTCTTGCCTAGTAAGCATAACCTTTGATTTGTCAAACTTGGTATTTTCTGTATTTGCATCATCACACTCCTTTGGACTTGGTGGACTTGGAAGAACCGAAATGGTTTACATCTAGAAAAGCATAACCAAATAATTGTTACAATAAATTGTCTGTGGCCTTTTAGAGTGATGCCACTGGAAGTTGTGGCTGTTAAGAAATATATAAATAACTTTAGGATAATGCAGTAAAAATAAATCTAGCAAAATGACTATAGTTACACAACAGAGATAATTTTAACAGAGGAGATTTCTGGTTTCTGGTAGAGGCATCCTGTAGCTGATCTTTGTTGGTGTTAATAGGGTCAGACCCGGATAGCACCTTATAGTGGGAAAACCAGCATAAAGGAAAACTAGCAATGAATACTAGAGCTATACACTTTGAAAATACATCCCAAAGAATGCAACGGGACACCAATGGCTTATATGACTATGTCTATGAAGTCAACAGATACAAAATAGCTCAGGAAGAGCTGGCCCTTATATGTTCAATTTGCTGATGTGACCCTCTGCTTATTTTAAGTTGCTTGGAAGATCTTCTCTTGCAGAAAAAAACCTGTAAACTTAAAACGACTGGCTTTTTAAAATGAAAGTGCAACTTCCCTTAAATATAGACCTCAGTGAGCTTTTACGGGCAAAATTTGATGAAGTTAGTAGCCCACAATCAATTTTTCTCATTTTGGCACCTTGGGAGATTTGATTGAGCAACATCCAGCCAAGGCTGTAGACTGCTAGATGATAATGCAGAGACAGCAGGCCTGTTACGTGTGGGAGGGGGACTTAAAATTTCCTATTTTTTTAAAAAGGGGTTCTGCAGGTGGTTTCCTAGTTTTAAAAAATGATGTTGAAGCTGTTTTCAAGTTTACTATACTTCTTTATTCCAGTGACTCCAAATGGTAGTCACTTTAAAGGAATTTAGAGCTGATTTGGGGCACAAGGAAAGAAAGAATGAGGAATGAAAAGTGGGTGGGGGGGCGAGGGATGGTGACAGAAAATATTTCACAGATCCATGAAAGAGAGAAGCTTGGGAAAGGAACTCAAAATAACCCCATTGTGATTTTGTTTGGAATAAGGTGGGACTGAGGAAAACCTGGAGAGGTTTTCAAGATTCTATTATTCTACTTTTCAGCCCTACAAGGTAGACCAGATTGGGAAACCAACATTTAGAAAGCCTCAAGCTCTATTTTACTGATATAGGCTGTAATAACAAATCTTGCAAGTCTGGTTGTGCTCTATCTCCTCTTCTTTTTATACTTCAGTGAATCAAAGTGGCATTTGCCTGACATGTTTCTGAATACAGATATACATCGATTTACGACTGGGCACTTAATGACTGTTCAAAGTTACCAAAGATACCGCCCCCAAAAGGTACTTTTCACCCAGTTTTGAAGTTCTGAAGGTGGCCCCCCTGCTTGTGGTCATGTGACCCCATTTTGGGCACTTGGCAGCCGGCCTGCATTTACAGCTGTGGCAGCCTCCCATGATCACATTACTGCGATTTAAGATGTTTTTGCCAGAAACTGGTGTTTATCTCCAGTTTCTGGCAAAAACTACCCATAATGAACAATGGACTTGCTTAATGACTGTGGCTTTTACTTAACCATATGGCAAAAAAGTTGTATCAGGCATGGTCACATAATGACCCACTTAATAACTGGCATGACTTACGATTATAATTGCGAGCTCAATTATAGTTGTAGGTTGAGGACTGCCTATATTATCTTGCTTCTCGATACTTAAAGAATATTTCACCCCTCTTTGCCTGGTTCTTTCCTACTTTGGTCAAGGTGACTTTTTTTACTCTGTACAAGAACACTCCTGGAATCCTGCTGAGTCTGTTTCTTGATCTGTCCTGCCTTGAAGGGCTGACAGCCACTTATTTTCAGGAGTTGGGACAGAGTTTGATTCCTGGCCTGCTGTAGATTTAGGCTTCTTTATCTATAACTGCTGTATGGTTGATGTCCTCAGGTTTCCTTCTGATATGGAACATGGATTGCTCAAATCCCATTTATTTGAGCAAATCTTCTTTCTACAGATATATGGGGTGGGGGCAGGGCAGATCATATGCATCAATTATTTATTAAATGTATATTCCACCATGTTACAATTGTCAGCGGTGTGCAAGATATGAAAAGAAAAGAAAACCTCTGTGGTAATATTAGAAACTGCATAAAAAGAGAATGAAAATAATAATAAAAACTTGACAACCACCTACACTGTAACAGTAAGACTGAAAAAGAAAAAAGAGAAGGTAGTGCAGTGGGTGAGAATTACTCATGGAAAACATTTAGTTTTTAATAACCTTCTGAAAGCCATCAAGGAGGGGACTAGCCTATGTCCATGGGGAGACAATTCTACAACATCATACTGCCACTGAGAAGAATCACGTTGGCTCCCCATCCACTCAGAAGTGTGGGATTACAAGGAATTGCTGCCTTGATGCTCTAGTTAGTTGCCTCAATTCAGGTTGGGGAAGATAGTCCAGCAGAGATCCAATATGTTGACATCATAGTGGCTTCTACCCATGGCTTGTAGTAGCAGCTCTGTTGTTTCCCTTGTATTGCTATTAATTGTGAGAACAAAACTGATTACAAGTAGTCCTTGCTTAAGAATCTGAATCGGGAACAGAATTTCCATTGCTAAGTGAAGAAGTTGTTTGACAAAACATGTGACTGCACCACTTAGTAACAGCAATTTTGGTAGGCCCTATTGCAGTTGTTGTTGTGATGTGTGGTGACGCAAGCAGTTAAGACGTTTGGCTTGTTGGCTGGAAGATTGGCAGCCTGAGATCGATCGAGATCTGGCGCTGCTGTGCAATAGGGTGAGCTCCTGTTGTCTACTTCAGCTCCTTCCAACCTAGCAGTTCGAAAGCATGCAAAATGCAAGTAGATAAATAGGTACTACCTGTTCCGGCAGGAAAGCCTTTGAAAAGGAAAAGCGAGGAAAAAAAGAAAAAGAAAAGCTTTCTTTTAAAAATAAACAGGAAAGCCAGACATGCTGGCCACATGACCATGGAAGCATCCTCGGTCAAATGCTGGCTCTTTGGCTTGGAAATGGAGATGAGCATTGCACCCTAGAGTCAGTCACAACTGGTAGGGAAACCTTTACCTTTATTGCAGCTGTCAGCCCAGATCTCACACTTCTCCTCCCCTGCCACACTCCCCTCTATTTCAACTTCCCCCACTACATATCTCCCTCCTATTTCTATGCTTTTGGCCACCCTGCACTCTATTGCTCCTGCCACCCCAGCTAACCTTCACTGTCTTCTTCCCCCCATGAAGGTCAACTGGGAGCATCAGGGCCAGCAGAGGGCAGGGGCGGCTGAAAAGGCAGAGATGGTGGGGAGATAGGTGGACAAATGGAGAGAATTGAAGCTCCCCTGCAGTCTTAAATGTGGGCAGGCTTCCGTGTACCTGAATTTTGATCACATGGCCATGGGGATGCTGCAACGGCCATAACTTTGAGGACTGGTCATAAATACCATTTGTTCATCATTATCATACCTTCCACTGGTCATTGAACACATAGTTGTCAAGTGAGGACTACCTGCATCTGCTAGAATATTAGTTGGAATAATCTCTCCAGTATCTATCAGGTCATTAGATCAAAGTTGGGTAAATAGGACTAATTAAACCTTGCCCCTTTTGGAAGGAAAGATAGCCCTCAAAAAATGGAAGCATCACAAACAAAAGAACGCTTTAAAGGTAAACACTGATGGTATTTATTAGAGTATTTTCTTTATGAAAATATTTTACTGTATTTGTGAAGAAATGTCACAAATTTCACTTGCTGCAAAAAGAGGATATTGGATATTCATGGATGAAACTCTACTATTGTTCTGCTGATCCAATATTATTATTGTGGAATTTCAATGGATGTTGGTAGATTTCAGATAGCAAGGCACAGTGATGCGAGTGGTTGAGAGTTCGGCTTGCTGGCTGGAAGGTTGGCGGCCTGAGTTCAATACCTGGTGTTGCCGTGCAGCAGAGTGAGCTCCTGCTGTTTTGCCTTAGCTCCTATCAACCTAGCAATTCAAAAATGTCTAAACGCGAGGAGATAAATAGGTGCCTTCAACATCAGACAATGCGATGTGTTGGTTGAAGTCCTTCCTCGATTGCATTAATGGCCTCTCTGTCTCTCTCTTTGTCTCTAGCAAACCCTGCCTTAAGCTGGAGTAATATTAAGAAAACAAAAGTTGATTTCAGATGAAGGAAACAAAATCCTCATCTTGTTCTCTGAAGGTTGGCCAAAAAGTTCATGTTTGGGGAAGGTTTATTTAGGAATGAAAAGAACAGGAAAAAAACACTATACTTTTTAAACATGTCACATTGAGATGGAAATAGGTTACATTCATATTTAGGAAAAAACTGTGACATATTAGTTTTTATAGTGGGGGAATGTAAAAGTTCTAATATGCTTCTCCTAAATTTAACTCAGGGACTTTGCTCTTGATTTAAAATGAAAAGATGAGTTTCAAAAAATCCAGTAGTAGATTTCCCATGTCTCATTCATTTAAACTTGATTTAAGCTTTTACTCTTTGCAAGAGTTATCTTTCTCAGATAAAGGATCAGGCTGGAGCTAAACTTTCTGTTTTGTTTCACGGAAGGAACTAAGATTCATGATGTCTGTTTTACCCAACTTCAGAGGTGGGAACTTTATATACTTGTGAAAGATTTTGCCTCTGGCCTTGAGGAGGAGATGTAGAGGGGAAATGGTTGCTGAGCTCTGGAAAGATAGGAAGAATGAGAAAGCGACTTGGAACAGATTCCACCTTGATTGTATTGCTCTTAAAAATGTGTGTTAGATAAGATTTTGGACAAGTTTTTAAGTGGAATCCTCGATGCTGTCTGAGCTTGGCTGTTTTCCTGCAAAACTTTCATAACTCAAATTGGAACATCATTAGTGAAAACATCAACATTTTCATCAATGTACCTTACAATAATACAACATTCCTGAAATCCCTGTGGTTTCTTGATTCCTAGCTCGTCCTGTGTGAGTCTTCCGTTGTTGTTGTTCAGTCGTGCAGTCGTGTCTTCGCGACCCCATGGACTGCATTACGCCAGGCCCCCCTGTCTTGCACTGCCTCCCGGAGTCCTCCCACGCCCATCACACTGACTCTATCAGTGTGGACTCATTCTCTGCCGTCCCCTTCTCCTCTTCCCTTCAATCCTTCCCAGCATCACAGTCTTCTCTAATGAGTCCTCCTGCACATTATGTGGCCAAAGTACTTGAGCTTCAATTTCAATATATGTCCCTCCAAAGAGCAATCAAGTTTGATTTGCTGTAGGATTGACTGGTTTGATCTCCTTGCTGTCCAAGGGACCCTCAAGAGTCTTCTCCAGCACCAC
>JANHZU010009243.1:0-12187 GCA_032468055.1 Acrochordus granulatus | reverse complement strand
AGTCCAGATGCCTGTTTTTTAAACTTTGTTGCGATGCAATTACCCTGGACGAGTGAGAGTCTTCACAGACAAGCTATACTGGTTCTTACTGAAATGAAGAACTCAGTATTTTAGACACAAGCATCCCTCTCACAATTGTAAGAATAATCCCATAAAAGACTCATTAGTTGGCAGCACATATTAGAAGGACATGTCTGAAATGTTTTCCTTTTTATATCACAAAATTTCAGGTCCCAAACTATTTACCCTTTGGAAATATGGGTAACCACATATCTTCCCATTGATGGAGATACTGACGTACAGCTTGCATATCCAGAAAAAATATTACACATTATTAGACTTTATATGTCATTCAGTTATACCCACTCTGCTTGCAATTGTTCTCTTGAAAATGCTTTTCTAAACACATGCAGACAGGTGCTCAGCTAAACCTCAGAGAAATCAGACATCGTCTCCGAAAATGACATTACCCTTACTAAAACAACTTCTTTGCTTCTAAGGGAATAAAATATATCCAGACGCTTCTAAATCTTGGCATCTGGACATTAATTTCTGAGGTTCTTGTGAGCTTTCGGCCTACATCTCGAGGCCTTTCTCAAACAAGTTACAACAGGAGAGGATTAAAAGTCGGTAGATGTAAGACTGACTTGTCCCCATCCCGTTGCTCTTCAGTTTCATTCAGTCCCAGTCCAGAGGCTTTCGTGGAGAAGAGGGGCGGAAGGGGAAATGGGTGGAGTCAAAGGCGGTCTGAAAGGGGCAGTCAGACCCACCACTCTACTTTGGCAGACAATGCAACTCGGCTTGAAAACGGTTTATAAGAGGGAGTCCAACTTTCCGACATTTGCTTCTAACATCCTCTGGAGGGCACTCACTTCTGGCTTTAGGACAGAGATAGCTACTATTTTACTACAGCTGTCTGAGCGAAAACCGGAGGAGAATAATGCCTTCCACCCAACTTCTTTCTGGAATTAGGAACAAACAAGCAGTCGGGTTCAGAGCATTGGTGACACTGGAAAGTTTTGAACTGTAAGCATTAATGATCTTACGCAGATGGATCTCTAAGATCAGCATTGGGCAACTGCAAACCTCCAGGTTTTACTGACCTACAACATCCTTCGATCTGGCTCTTCTGGTGGAGCCTGCTGGTATTTGGTTTGTCTGATGTGCCATAAATTGTCCATCCCTACAGGATGGTTTAGAGTAATATTTAGTTGACTTAGAAATGTGTTAAGTCCAACCTTTTTATGACAGGACTTCTTTCTCTTTCTGGTCTTCAATTTAAACCTTTGTTGTAATGGCATCTCTACCTGAGCAAGAGTTCATTGCTTGGACCACTTCAGAAACTAAAAAAAATCGAAGACAAAAAATTATTCTGTTCAATTGTATCCAGTTATCAGAGACTGCCCAGACAAGTCCCTGCAGGGGGGTTTTGGCATGGTTTTTCAGCAGTGATTTGCCATTGCTTCCTTCCTAGGCCTAAGAAAAAGTGACTGGCCCAAGGCTTTTGTGCCTAAAGCAGGACTAAGTCTCCTGGTTTCTAGCCTGGTGCCTTCACCACTACACCAAACTGACTCTCATAGATATATAACACCACAGAGATAAAACAGATGGGGATTTGGGAGGCTTTGATTTCAATAGCACAACTATATTCTAAAGATATGCATATTTTATACTATAAAGGAAATAAGTAAACAACAGATCCTTAACCATCTCTGTTGGATACATTATCAATATAATTCAATAATTTTGAGGAATTGGTGGTAAGTAAAGAAACATTCATGTTTGTGTGCTAGTTTGTTTGTCACATTTCAAACTGCCCATCTTCCTCAAGAGCAACACTGGGTGGTGTACAATAAATTGTTAAAATCTAAAAACAATATAAAAGTTGAAAAAGTAAAAGGAGGCAAGAGTGAAGACTATTCAAATTGGCTAAAAAGGCCAGGGTGTGTGTGTTTCAGGTCACTAGCCAGCCCCATAGCTGCATCCTCATTATCAGGCTGCAAAACCAGGTCTTCAGCTCTCTTCAGAAGGCCAGGAGATGGGGTCCTGCCTCACCTCTGGAGAAAGCATATTCCGTACAGCAGAGAAGGCTCTCCTCCTGGACTCCATCTGAATTCATTAACTGACGGGGTGCATAACTTGATTCCCTGTTTCCTGATAATACTCTACAAATAAGAATGGGGATATGTCTAACGGTTGCAGAGGACTCCAAAACTGATGTTTTCAAACCTGAAGAAAGGTGGATGTAACAGTCAGCTGTTATATCTACCTCTCTCCGTCAAGCTACACATTCAACTGTTTCTTTCTGCATCTCTCTCTCTCTCTCTGTTTTCTATTAAGAGGAAAATCTGGGTCAGCAATTCACTTTGCAGCAGGTTGCATCCTAAAGTGGCTTCCTGTGTTGTGAACTGCTTTACATAAAGTTCCCTTTATGAACTTGACACACATCCCATATATTTATTTATTTATCACATTTCTATGCTGCCAGTTTCCGAAGACTCTTGGCAGCTTACAAGGATTGGATATTTATACATTGTTTATTTTGCTAACCCTGTCCCCCTCCCGCTGGCTGGCGATGTTTTCATCCGGGGCATCCTCCACAGTTCCTGCTCCACCCCCGGGACAGGCAAGTAGATATATAATACATATACTTATTGCACAGACATACATCCCATATATCCGTAGTCCCCAATGACTGGATCTTGACTCCTTCACCATGAAAACATTGTCATAAGATCTCAATAGCACAAAATATGGCTTATTGAGAGCTATCCCTGCTCCTAGCTAGATGCTGAGTCCAAGCAGAGTCATGGAGAAATGGAAAGTTTGAGCCTAGACATCCAAAAAACTACTCATACTTTTATCGTGTATCTATAGCAGCATGAATTGGTACGCAGCCCTCAGCAGAGTCCACAGACATCTATACTAATATTCACTGTCAGCATTACCTTCGCACGTGCTCAGACACTGAAGCACATTAGGTAGCACACAAAGTTGTCTTCTGTACTGTACCTAACATCTTGAATTTATGGAGCCAATTGTGTGTTGGTTCTCCCACCTCCCTCAGTCAGTGATTGCAGATCAGTTATGGCAGAAACAATTTGCTGAATCATTTAGGGTTTTAATCTTGGATTAAACTGGATTAAATCCAGTTTTAATCTTGCATATTGGTCAAATGGCTCACTATTTCTGTAACTGCATATTTTAACCTGTACCTAAAGCCTCTTGATAGCTGTGTCCTTGTCCCAAGTCATTACAGTCCCTCCTGGAGAAGAATGTTAATACTAATGATTGTTAGTCTTTGGCGGTATATTCTGATGTCTTATCGTTGTATTGTTTTAATCTGAATATTGTAGTTTGGAGGTGGAATTTGCTGTCATAAAAGTCACTTTCAATTGGACATAAGCTTTAGTAAAACAAATAAACTGCATGAAATTTGAAGTAAACTCTTAAGTTTGTCTTCCTGCCAGTCCCTCTAACCTTGTATAATATTCTTCTCAAATAGCCTTGCTACCCTAAATTACTGTTTGTGTGTTATTTAAGATAATTCTCCCTGTCCTTTCCACTTCCATTAATATAATTGGAATCATGCTAATTGGCATTCGGTCTCATTAATTTAAACAGAAGTCTATATTACAGACTTTAATTTTTTTTTCATTTGTCTCAGGAAGACTGGAAATTATATTTTATGACCAAGACTGTGAGTTTTTCACACAATTACCAAACCAGGATTTTAAAAAAATGGGAAAAAAACCAAGACATTTAAAATGGTCTGTGTATGTGTATCCTTAATTGAATTTGTGTCAGTGGTTTCATTTCCCACCCCAGAAAATGCAACAGTCAATGAAAAACATATTGAAGTTGTCACGAACAAATTGTACTGTTGTTGTTTTTCCCTTTCATCAAATACAACTGACTTTAGAAACGCAGCCCCTAATCTCTCAGATTCTGTGGTCTGTCTGACATAAAATACACGCTATACTTTTTTGGTGCCAAGGAAAAATACTTAGGTCCTTATTATGTGATAGAGAGAGGGGAGAGCAAGCACAGCATAACATTATTGGCAGAAATGAAAAAACATATGTGGTAGAAATAATAGTTAATAATGGCCACATAGGTAAATACATCACATCAGAAGGCCAGAGGGATTGGTTGGAATAGGGAGAATGTTCTGAGGACAGGCAGAAAGTCAAGCATGCCAAAAGAGGATTCTCAATTAATTAAAAGCCATCACTAGAAACATCCTTTCCTCAGCAACCACCCTTCATCCACCACAGATGATGGGGACATTCAGAGAAGAGTCTCAGATGAAGAACTTAGTATATGCATAGACAGGACCCCTGCAGACTCATGTAATTTGATTCTAATGCCTCATCTCAACAATCTAGTAGCTGTAGCTTCAGTTTCTAAATAATCTTCAAAAACAACCCATGCATGGTCCCTTCCAGAATCCCATCCAAGGCTATGGGGCCACAGATAACTGGAGCTGGATCATCTTAACCCAAGTAGGACTCTAGCTGACATACACTTCCATAGACTGCTAGTCATTCCATTTCACTGTTTTCAAGAAAATGTATATCTTCTTTGTTCTCTGCTGATTTATAGGTTGATTGCACACTGATGGGGCTATGCAGTTGCATAGAATTCATTGCTCCTGAAAAATACATCTTAAATTTACGTACCCATGGCTCAAAGCCACTGAGAAATTCTATTACAGTTCCCGCCTAGACTGCCCACCTAGATTGGAGGGCCTTTTTAGGACTCTGAGAGGTCTAGAATGTTCATTATCTTCTTCCCTCTGTGTCAAATGTTAATGTTAATTTCCCTCCCTTTCTTCACTGAAGTCAATGGCCCATCCAACTGAACGGTATAAGGAAATTAAAATACCTAAATAAGCTTGGAATTACATTTTCATTATTAGTTTTATTGCCTTGAAGGAAAAATATTGACCCGTCCAAACATTTCAAATTCTTTGGATGTGGCCTCCTCTATGCGTGGGGCCCAACACAATTGCTTCTCTTGTCCAACCCCAACACAATTCCACATATTTCACATTTCTAAATCAATTTGTTTCATATTGCCTTTTCCTTGAAATGTAACCCTGTTTGGTCTTGTCTCAAATAGCTATAAGAAACAGATTCCATTAATTTTTTTCTTCTTTCATATAATTAGATAATAGTACATGGCTTCATTCTTCCAGCTTAAATATACCTAGGACCTTTAGCTTCATCTTGAACTGTCTGCCTCACCTATCCCTTCTTTTACAGGCCATTTTCATTTGCCAGCACAAAGTAACACTTCTTTATGATGTAGGTATAGGTGTAAGTCACTGAATGTTAAAAAAATATTCTGCAAGTGGAAAACAATGTCAGAGAGAAACAGAAAAATGTACCCCACTTCCCTTTACCATCCTTCACAAATGAATGTTGGACCATCACAGTTAATATATCTCCATAAACTACATTTATGAAATATTTCTCCAACATTCAGGTATAAATAGTCTGGTCTTCTGTAGAGATTTTGGACATCCATTCCCATAGCACAACAATATTGGAAGCTCTGAGAGTTGGAATCCAAATTGCCTACATGGAACAAATTATTATTCCTACTCCTGTTATGTCTGTATTGGGCATGTCCATACAACAGTGAGCCCTACCTTCCCAAGGCATATTTTAGAAATGGTTAAATTCTGGATGTCTAACCACACTGTATAACTATGATTTACTATTGGCTTTCCACACATGCAGTATAACACATAATGTTATATCTGAAACATATATTTAATGCTTATGGTTAATGTCCCATGGTTTACCCAGATAGTTATAGGACCAGCCACAAAATAAAATAATTTCTGCTACATTGGATTTTACTGTTTCTGTTCTGGTTAACTCCTTGCAAATACACAGAGACTTGATTTATCAAAGCAAAGGAGCTTATGTAAAAGGTTATCCCCATTCCCACCCCATCTAGTCACACGCCCAAAGGAAAGGGCATATGCTGTCTCCTCATAGCTTGTTTGTACTGGTGTCCACATGTATATGTGTGTACATATCTCTATCACTGTATCTATATTGGGAAGAGTAAACTATGTTGATAGCCAGAGGGAAAGTCATAAACAAAAGGATGCTTTCCCAAGGCGCTTTAGGAATTTATATTGGCTCACAACCTTTTAAGAATAATCACCCAAGCAAGCTAGCACAACTTGAGAAACAGCTGATAGCCTACTGCCCTTTTGCATTTTAAAATGGGATCACTATGTACTAAGAGAACTGGACCGTGATTACCAATTAAGCATGCTTTAAAAGCATCACAGATGAGTTCCCTCCTTCAATTAGTACTAAGGATGCTTAGTTCATCTAGCCTTTCTTAAAGAGGCAGATAATACACTGAAAAAGATTAGGGTTATAGGAACCAAGGGGAACCTCTAATTGTCAGTATTGAAAGTTTAGCATTTTGAATTTAATTCTGATTCTATTATGCTTACATCATGAATCATTATTGATAGAAATCACATTAATAGAATAATTATTGTTTTGAAGTCGAGGATTGGAAGGTTTTCATGCAAATAAAAACTGTTGTCTGCAAGTGTCTGCAGGAAGCCAAAGTTGGCAACAGAGTACAGTCAGGTGCACAGTTGTTTGCCATTGCATAAATGTGTCAGTCTAACCCTTCCTCCATTTTTTAAGCCGATGAAGTCCTACCATGTTGACTTTTAGGCTTCATGTAGTGCAAATGGAAGCTAGTTAATTTTACAGGCATGGACTCCTACTTCCCATCAGTAGTAAATGTACATTCCTGAAATCAATGATTTATGAGAAATGTGCCTTCTCCAACAAACATCAGATTGGATTGGTTCAGAATTGACAATGTATCAGGCTGGCCTCTTTCCCTGTCTTATCTGAAAAGAGTAGGGTCTGCATGTGGGCCATTTTGCAGTCACCCAAGCTTTGCCACTCCTCTCATTAAGACGTGGCACTGAAGACTGATTGGTCCCACAAAGTAATTTTTCTTGAAATGACTTCTTTTAAAAAAAATAAAAATCAGTATTTGATTATGGAAAGGTTATCTTGCTTTCTAGATAAAATATAGTAAATAGTCTTATCTAAAATAGGGCAGGGCCAATGAAGAAATGAGATTGGCATGTTTTTCCATCTATTCCGGAAGGCCAGTTCCGTTTAGAGATTGCCTGTCAGGATGAAGCAGGTTAAAAATCTTAGACATATATCAATTTCATAAATGAATTCCAAACCTCAGTCATTATTCTGCTGCACCTCAGGTCAAGACTGCATACAGATTAATACACAGGCTTCCTGTCTGCAGCCATATTGAAATTAAAGTCTCAGACAGAGGCAGCAGCTGCCAAAGAAAAAACTTTGATCACACACAGCCAGTCAAAGACAATTGACGCTTGGTTTGATTGGGAGTGATAACAGCCTGACCAACTGACTCCTCCCTATAAAAGCAGAAGAGGGAAAGGGAGATCCCATTGCTACTATTGTCTGGAAACTATAAAAATAGCTAATTCATTTTCTGAAATATTAGCATCCACCACAATCCTATATCCTGCTACTCCTAAATAGTTTCTGACTCCAGGCACTTCTTCCCAGATAAGCATGTGTAACGCTCTTCTACAGCCTGGTGCTTAGAAATGACCCTGATTCCAGACAAGTTGCAACCTCAGCCTTAGAAAACTAAGACCAACATATGTTTGTTATATGATTATCGACAGAAGAGAACATTTGTAGCTTAGGGTTGAACTGTGGAGTTCTTGGTGCTCTCTGAGTTGTGTTGTTTTCCGGCAGACATTTCTTTTCCAAAACTAGGTAACATCAGTGTTAGAAGGGAATTAGGTTTGCTCTCTTTATATACTGGTGTCTTGCCCTTGGTAAGGAAATGTCTGCAGGAAAACAATCAAGCTCCAAGAGCACCGAGGACTCCACAGTAATACGATTTGTATAGGGCGTTTCCATCGTCTAACTTTCTCCACTCACTAATCTCTCCAAAGGATTTGAAACCAACCAACTCATCATCTTTACTCAATATGCTGTGAGTACTCAAACAAAATCATAAACCAATTATTGTCTCTCCAGCTAGTCAACAGGAAGTATAAACCATTTTGTTTAATCTGTGCTTTTCCCCCTCATCCAATAAAATAAAATAGATTTACTAACACCATCCCTACATTCCTTTTGCTCTGCTGGGAAGCTATGCAATAAAACATTCATAAACTTCCTAGCTGTCTTGTCTCCACTCCATTCCTATGAGTAAAAGCCCTTGAAATGGTGAAATGGTACCATGCTGGTGGGTGGACAAAGTCCATGCAGCTGTTTCTGCATGCAGCTAATTTCAGATGAGTGGCACATTCTTTATGTGGATTTACATTACTTAAAGGAAGAAAAAAGGTTGATTGAGTTTTGCAGACTATTACAAGGGATTGCTGTTGACTCTAGACTGAGAAATGGTACATTTTGGGAAATTCAAATTCCCATTTTGATTTATGGAGTTTCACTAGATTAAGATTTGAGAACATTAGCTCCAAAAATAATCCAATCTATTAAGGCAGACACTATTAATGGAATCCTTTAGATCCCTGTACTGTATATTGCTTGCTATTTTGCAATCATGTTAATGAATACCATCCAATGTTCTTTGTGTTTGGAAGTGTCATGGTCTAATGCACACAGTTACAACTGCAGGAAAAAAAGGAAGACTTTGAAAGATCACACATCACTTATCATCGGTGGTTATAATGGAAATTTGTTCCTTAAACAGACTGTAGGAGGAGAGATGGGAAATCATGCAGAACATTTCAGGAAATGTATGTGCAAGTGCAGGTTTAAAATTAAAAACTTCCACATTTATGTATAGGTGTACACTGAAAATAAGCCTCTCCTGCTACAAAATAATCCCCAATGACCCACCTTATTTGAAGGAGAATTTGTAGACAATCCACAACTGCCTTGTATTCACAAGCTTTCTTCCACCTCAGGTCAAGATAATGGTAGAGAAAATGTTAACTATGTTGATTCTACCACAGGAATGAAGAACAATATTGTGCGATTGCCACACAGCTTAATATAATGTGGAAACTGCCGTAAATGCAAGTCATAAAAGTGGTCTGAAAAATATTGGAGTACACTGTGAAGAAAACAGAATAATTTGCCATGTGCACATGTGTGAACAGGATTCTAGTGCAATGAAGAGGAGAGAATCATTAATTTGATAGTTCTGTTTCTGTCTGAGACCGAGCCTTATTTTCCCAAAGATACAAGGAGCAAATTGCTCTCTGAAATACATTTTACTTTAATTTGTCTAAAGATCCAGGTCAAATACCCAATTCATCTGCATGTCTCTTTTGTATGCTTTGAGGTAGCAGGATTTCATCAATTTCTAACTCCATCTCCTCACTCCATCAGCTTTTATATTTCTATGCAAACGGTTCACTGAGGTCATTCAGGTAAAGGAATGGCCTGTGATGATATGCTACATGTGCTTGAGGCCAGCTAAAATGGAAGACTAGTGAGCTTCATGTAGGATACAAATAAATAACATTTCTTCTCATCAGTGGTGCATGGATCTTGGAGATAGGGAAATCCCTTATTGTTCAACTGAATTGTCCCAGATAATATTTTTTAACTGAAACTCAGTTGCTGAAGTAACACACAACTTTAATTATTAGCCTTTAACCCTTCCCTTTGACAACCAACTTTCCTGGATAATTTGATATCTTAATAATCAGAAGGCTTTTAGTATCTATAAACCTGGATCAGTCACATGTAATACTCCTGAATCACTGTCACTACTGGTTGGTATGAGATTTGAGTACTTTTTTAAAAAATTAACATGTATTACTTAGGGAGATATTTGGTATTTGGACAACCCCATATTTACAAATCAATTATTAACGTTTTTACAGAATATGAAATATGTTTATTTTGTTCTTAAATGAGATTAATTCAAAATAGATTTTTCAGATCTAGTATCTGCAAGATGTTAATACAGACTACACAGATCAGTGTAGTTTAAACATGTGAATGGATTTATTCTTACTCTGCTTTGAGGCTCCTGACTGTGTAATTGCTCTTTAACTGAGCAAACAAAATACAGAAATACAAACATAACAAAAAATAGAAAAGGAAAGAAAAAACAAAATTAAATACACAAAGAAATCCTATTTTATATTCAAATGGAATAAGGGAGACCTGACTTAACCATAGAACTTGTGAAAGGGATCTGGGTATTCTTGACAATCACTATTTAAATATGAGTCAAAGGTACAATATAGCTGCTAAAAAGGCTAATACTCTATTGGGATGTCTTAAATAATTGAAATAATTGATCCATTTGCTTTGTCCTGGTCAGACCCCCTTGGAATACAGTGTCCAGTTGTGGTCAACACTATTTAAAAATGACAGTGATACACTGGAGCAACTCCAGAGGATGGCTTCCAAGATGGTGAAGGATTTGGAAACCAAGCCCTACGAAGCCCTAACCAGATCTTTTAAAGGGTCTGGGTGTGTTTAGCCTATAGAAAAGATGACTAAAAGGAGGCAGGGGTATTCAGATTTCTGAATGTTTTTCATGGAGAAGTGGGAGTTATGGTTCATAATAGGTGTCAAAAAGGTTTTGAATACACAACAAGTGAAAGAGGCTGCCAAATGAAGTAGCAAGCTCTCCTGAACTAGAGGCTGGGTATATACTGCAATGCAGCTGTGTCCAGTCTTGGCAACTTTAAGATGTGTGGACTTCAACTCCCAGAATTCCTCAGCCAGGCATTCTGGGAGGCATTCTGAGTTGAAGTTGACCCGTGTTAAAAAAATTGGCAAGTTTGATCTAGACTGTCTCTGTACCTCTTTTCCGCCATTAGTGGCCATTCATATTTGTGCAGGCCAAATTCATTTTGTCTTCCTACATCATGATGTTCAGAGATGTCATCAAAGGATTCCAAATTACTGATTATTTAAGGTATCTGAGGAAATGCATGCAGGTTCCTGATTTACAGAAAGGGTTACAGACAGAAACCTGAACATTACTTCATTTATAATGGTTTGTGATGTAAAGAGAGAGAGGAAATGAATCCAAGGTTAGACAAATGAAATTGCTAACAAACCTGCTAACTTAGAAAACATTACAGAGTAATGGCTCCGCAATAAACAATACATTCATAGGATGGAATAAGTTTTGTGTACCAGAAGGTCCAGTTTGGTTGTCCACACAAGCCCCACTGTTCTAGACAGGGAAAAATAAACATGATGGCAATGCCACAAGAATGTACTATGTTTTGCTCGTCAAAGATGATCAGTTATGGTAAACAAATGGGATAGACATCTATTTACCTATTTTTAATATATTTACCCTATTACTTATTTGTTAAATTAAACTCAAATTGAATAGGATATGTGATCTGTAAGGGAGGGAACAGAAGAGATGAACAAATGAGCAGGAGGAAGACTGGAGTAGTAGAAGAAAGGAGTAAATGAAAAAAATGGGAAATAAAGAATAGTGGCAGAAAGATGGACGTCGGAGCAGCCCTCAAAAGGATCAAGAGGATGGAACAAAGGTTAAGCAATGCTGGGAAGACTGATGGAGCCATGAAAGAGAAAGGATCAAAAAGCACTAGCAGTAAATCTCTCTTCCCAATTTCAATATAAATACCTGATACTACAATATCAAATTGCTAAATCTTACTTGAAAAAAAAAACCGTGAGGCATAACTTTGCTTTGGTTGGGGGCTTCTATGCTCCAAAAATGATGAGTGTCTCTCTCCCATAAAAGATATGAGACATAATTTACAGAAACCCATACTGGCTTAGTCATTGCCCAGGTTAACAAGAACTGCACTAGATGTTGTTGAGGTTCCTGGACATCTGGTGAAAAACGGGCTACACTGGAGAAGGAATGGCAACTCACTCCAGTATTCTTGCAAAGAAAAATGGACAGTAACAAAAGGCTAAAAGATAGGATGCCAGAAGATGAGCCCTTCAGATTGGAAGGAATTACAAGTAGCTCCAGAAAGAGTGAAATGGCTGGTCCAAAGCTGAAAGGAGGCTCAGCTGTGGATGTGACTGGAGGTGAAAGGGAAGTCCAGTGCTGTAAAGAATATTGCATAGGAACATAGAACATAAGATCTATGAATCAGGGTAAGCTGGATGTGGTCAAACATCAGATATAAAGATTGAATATTGAC
>JANHZU010009242.1:21428-32457 GCA_032468055.1 Acrochordus granulatus | reverse complement strand
TGCCTCTGCACTGCTTATACATGATGTTCCTAAAACAACAGACAGATTTTTGTTCACTTCCTTGTTTATGTCTCACAATGCAGAATCTATAGGTTTGTATCACTACTGTGGAGTTCATTTATCAAGCATGTAAGAAGTCAGGTAAGAAACTGATAGCACCTGGATATAGTCATTCATCACTTCAAGCGTTAGGGAACTATACAAAGTTAATTATTGCCTCTCCATGAAAAAAATAACCATGTAATTTAGTTTAAGATTATTCAACTTGAACATTCCTCATTGGAAACCTTCCCATGTACCTGCCAAGTATTCTCTATAAACAGAAACACCAAAAAACATGGTTTTGCAGTGGGGAAAAACATATAGTAATTCATCCTCCTCTTCATTCTTACATGCTCTACCTATTTTCTTTTGCAAAAATGGGACAGACTTAGAGCTAGGGCCAGGTTTGGTCTGAATTGCTATAATGATTAACTTTAGTCTGGCTGTGAGGATTATTCAGCAGTTCCAACGGAGAAAAGACAGGTACTATTTATATGTTGCTCTTTAAAAGAAAAAAGTATTGAAGAATTTTCTATAATGTACTAACAATCTACTGTTGAAAACATCAGCTTTGGAAACTGACACTGAAAATATTCCCTCAACACCCACCCACTGAGGCTTGAGGCAAATATTATAGAAAAAAACAATTCAAAGGATTCAGGACACAGAAAAGACAAATACCTAATTACATTTCAGAAGGAAACTAGTGAATATAAAAAGTAGTTTTCTGGACTTAATATAATCTTCAAAAAAGGGAGAATTCTATTAAAGAGATTCTACATTTTTAATATATCACACTTTTTTTCTTTTACAAAGGCTCACTACCCATATTGATACTGTCATGCTAATACTCAAGAAGGAATAAACCACATTTGACAGCTGTCAGACTTAACTCTTAAAGAATGATTAATCAATGTTTTGTAGTGTTAAACTACAGAAATACAAATAAAACAGTTACAGAAAACAGGAGCATAGCAGACAAATTTAAAGATGAGCAACATGTTCAAAAATATCAGACAGAACAGTTTTTCTAAAACTACATGACTTAAACTTCTGAGGCAGTAAAGTTGGCATGTTTGAAGGTTTACTCACATTTAAAAAACATTACTAAGAGAAGATTTCCAGGTTACTGGCTAATCATATTTATTGGGATTAGGACTAGTTAAAAATGTACAGACTTGACCAGAATTTCATCCTTTTGCCAAATGTGTTATCAATTAAGGTTTTGCAAAGGAACATTCTATCCTAACTGAAAATAGTATTAATTTTACTATTATTAGTAAGCCATTAAGGAAGAAAGTACAAAGACTTGGAAGAATATGTCTCCCCTGGTTTCTCAGTTGCTAAGCTGATATATCAGCCAGCCCCAAGTCTCTTGGATGGTGGGTTTGTCTATGTGTAGTTATGATCTGGCCAGGACCTAAGATGCTTAATCACCTGGGATAAACAAATAGGTGCTACTATCCTTCCTTGCCTTTAGACTAGCTATAAAATTTTCTTAAATATCTCAACCAAAGTACTTGGCTTTAAGGTTGACCCTGAAACACAATATTCTTCTGAACAAGGTCCTGGGACACCAGTGGAATATAATACCACCAGCAGAACTAACAGCCCCTTCACTCTAGAAACTCATAGGTTTAATAACATATGATAATTTTGTTATTTCAATAAAGCACCAGGTGGACTACGAGCAACTTCAGTCATATATAGGGTCTGCCTCAACCACATTTGCTGCCTGAACATTGGACTTGCATCAAAGCATAGACTGGTCAGTGGTACACAATGAAGGGTTTAACCTACTATTTCTGAGACTTTGTTTTCTAGAAGAACCATGTTACCTACTCTTCCAGCAGTAGGGTTATCACTTAGCCTCAGCTTCCATGACAAATAGGGAAAGCCTTTAATGTTTCTCATTATAAAAAGCTTGTAAGATAAGTTATCTTTCAAGTTAAACTGAGAGATAATTGATGGGCCCAGATTTATTCAGAGTATCCCTGACTGAAGATGGATTTGAACCTGGATTTTTCTGCTCCTAATAAACAAATACAATTCATTAAGTGCATTGACAACACTAATTTCAGCTCTTTATCTCACATTTCTTAAAAATTAAAATATTTATTTGTTATATTTATATTCTGCCTTTCATCCAGGAGCTCTTGAATTATCTTGAGGGTTATGTTGGACTAAGAAAGAATAAGTGAGCCAAAGCCACTCAGTGAGCTTCCATGCCTGAGGGCAGCTAGAACCAGAGTCCACTGAATCCAGCTCCCTAATCATTAAACACTACTAGCTTTTAGAGCAATATTTTTGAAAAGATATGATTGTGGAGGCTCTGGTAAGTACCTTGGACTGGGAAGCCTCAAAGATGACAACTGTAATAGATAGAGTTTATAGAGTGAATTTGTTTCTTGCAGTAAAAAGACACTGGCCCAAGGACATTGTAATTCAATTTGTAGGATAATCTATTAAAGAACAAATATTCCAAAAATATTTTCAAGTAAAATTTGTAATGGAAGGGAAAGACTTAATTTTATTGAGAAAAATTCCTGTAACAATTCTAAGGATGACCTATTTGTGGTATGAAATTTTAAATTTCATAAAAATTAAGTTAACTCAGCGTCTAAAGATTATTTTGATAGGCTTGTTCTGTGGACTATGTGTGGAGGGATTCTGTTACTGAAGATTCTGCTATGGTGTTCTCCACATGTAACTTTCTACAGGAGGAAGATGAGGTACGAAAACCTGAAAGATGACCATAATGACAACTCTCCTGGAGAGGATAATTTAAAGACATTTTTAACTTTTGGAAGCCATTCCAGAACTTTCTGCCTGTGAAATATATCAAAGGAATTTTTATGGAAGGACTTGATGACTTGGGATTAAGTTTATATGTTTAGATGTAATATTATGTGAGGGATAAACACATAATAATCTTTAGATACATAGATGGATAGTTTAATAGAAAGGAAATGTTTATTATAGCATACATTTTATTATATCAATTTGGTTAGATTGAGGGGAGAATTTTTTGCCTTTTTGTATTGATTTAGGGATAAATATTCAAAGGGCTGGTGGAGCCTCCTCCCCAAGCAGTGCCAGTCATGAGGTCAGATGTACCCGTGAAATCCTGGCAGGAGCTTCCCGGTGCACCCTTGGAATACCACTGCTTTCCTTTAGGATGCCATGCAAAGGAGCCCTCCCAGCAGGGCAGCTTCCCAACACTGAGTCTCAGCCTGGAAGTCTGTAATATGAAAATGAAATATGGGATCTTCACTCCTCAACCTGACCTGCAGGCAGAAACAGGATGGCTTTGAAGGTTATTTAATCCACTCTCCTGCCTTCTACTGGAATCTGCTAACTACAGTATTCCAAGAGATGGCAATCCAGTCATCAGCTTTACATTGTGAAGAATTTTTACCACTAAGAATTTTTTTTTCTATTTCCATCCAATTTTTTTCCTAAGGTCCATCTAGGTAGCATATTATATTATGCTAATCCAGTCCACATTTTACCATCTTATCAATTAGGATCTCATGAGAGTTTTTGTTGATTGTTTTGCTAAAGTCAAGATAAACTATGTAGATTACAGTGGTGCCTCACAAGACGAGACTAATCCGTTCCGGAAGAACGCTCTTAGCGTGAAATGCTCTTAAAGCAAAATGAGGTTTCCCACAGGAAACAATGGAAAGTCAGACGATCCGTTCAACGCCCCCAAAAATATTTACAAAAAAAATTTTCAACAGAATTCGATGTAGAAATGATTGTCCCTAACATCTGAAACAAGTAACAATGATTAACACATGATATAAAGCAGAAATA
Source organism: Acrochordus granulatus (assembly GCA_032468055.1). Taxonomy (NCBI): domain Eukaryota; kingdom Metazoa; phylum Chordata; class Lepidosauria; order Squamata; family Acrochordidae; genus Acrochordus; species Acrochordus granulatus. Next base: position 28,596 of record JANHZU010009242.1, on the reverse strand, counting down.
GAACAAACCAACCAGCACTTATGGATCTACTTCGAGGTGGATTCTGGCCTCGGTTGCTGCTAGGCTGGCTGTTGTCCGGCGCCCCCTGCTGGCTCGGAGGATCCGCTGCCACTGCTTCTGAGGGGAGTCTTTCGTGGGTGGTTTGGAAATGTTTCTTGTCTTACCCTGCCTCCATACTATGAGGGGAACAGACGATCCGTTCCACGCCCCCAAAAATATTCACAAAAAAGTAATTTTCAATGGAATTTTATGTACTAAAACAAGTAACAATGATTAACTGATTAACAATGAGGATCCGCTGCTGTCGCCACTTGAAAAAGCCTTTTCCCTTTTCCCTCAGCAACATCTCACAGTACAGCACACAGACAGTAATGGAGTAAACTGCACGTGGCAGTGTCGGCAGAACTCTCGCGTGATTACTGCCTAAACGGGAAATATTGAGCGTGCTGACTAATGATGCATAAGGTATCATGCAAAAGTTGCTTGTCTTGTGAGTCGCTGCTTGTCTCGCGGAATAAATTTTATTAATTATTTTTGCTCATCTTGTGAGGTGCTCGTCTTGTGAGGTTCCACTGTATGTCTATTTGCCTTCTGTTTCTTTTCTATAAAATGTTTCCTGTGCTGAGACTAATAAAGGTATTTGTGACACAACCTGAGCTTGTATTTGTTCCATATTCTTAATATGACACTTTTCACATAATGATTTTTAAAATCTACATTTATTTTAACTTCATCATATTATAAAAAGCCATGCCAACCAAACCTCAGGCTAAATCTTTCTAATTCTAACATTCTCTTATTTTTCAGCAATACCCACTCTTTCATTCAAACCAAGCAGCAGGCTGCAAAATACATTTTAAAATCAATCTTAATACTTCTCTTTCTTTTGCATCTTGGAGAATGCTATATTCAGCCCTTTGTTTCTTACTCTGTCATATAAATCTAGATATATTTTTTGTCATTGTTTAAAATGTGCATCATTCTTCAAAACAACTATTGTTTGAAATAAAGACATTCTAGATAATATGTTCATCTTTATCTCAGAAATTCTTCTGAACAATGATAATTGTAACTTCCCATTTTAACAAGTCTTTCTTAATTTCATTCTACATCTTAACATAATTTTGAAATAACAGAATTCATAATAGTCACTTTAATATACAGGAATTTTACTTTTTTCTCAATTTGAAAACTAGTTGTGACAATTCCTTTTTATTTTCCATCCCCATGTTTTTTGTTATCTTTGTTTTCTCTTTATTAAATTGTAAATTAAAATAATATTTTAATAGGTTTGATATTTAAACATTTTGAAATATTTTTTTAAATGGTGAGTTGGAGAATATGCTGGTCCTACAGTCTTACCTTTGGAAATTGTAATGATGGCATTTCTCCCCCCATTTCCTCCCCCAGTGTTTTCAATGTGATGCTGACATCAAAACAATGAAAACATTCACTGCAGTGATGAAAGTGTTATGTCAATGCAAGGAAGATGCCAGTCAATCATTTTGCAGGTAATGCTTCAGGAATGGGATGATCCATATAGTAAGGAAGGCTTATGGAGAACTTCAAAAATATCACAAGTGTTTTATTTTGTGTTGGCCTGACATTTAACAAAAAAAGTCAAGACTTGTATAACTCAACCTAGCTGTCTTTATAGGCAGAGATGGCAAAGATGACCATTATGAATGAATCCGGCCCTTTCTGCCTTGTATGGTGGAAGAGACTGGCACTGAGATTAAAGCAGACCCCTCCCTTTGAAGCTAGGACTTGAAACAAGTGTATTTGCCAAAGCATTTTAATTGTATTTTTGTTGCTTTTATTATATTTCTGGAAGTACTCCTGAACCAATCATGATAGGAATGAGTGGTATACAAATGCTCTAAATAAATAAAAACAAAATGTAAAGGGTAGAACAGTGATTATCTGTGTTGTTAGTTTATTGTGAACTCTGTAATTAAATACATATTGCTAGTTACATGTTTTCCTCTTGAATTTACAGGTTTGGCTTAAAGTCATGCCCAATATGTTTGGGTGATCCTAGATATCCAGTAAACCTTCCTTGTGAACACATATATTGTAATGCTTGTATCAAACAGTGGCTGGGGCCGGATCATATGATCTGTCCATTGTGCCTAGTCAGTCTACCAGATGATTACAATCCCACAGTATCTGAGGCACTCAGGTAAACCTTGTTTGTGTTCCAGTAGATAATTTTCTGAGGACTTTCAGTTGCTGCACTTTTTGGCCTGAACCTGCATGCTATGCAGTGCAACTTCTGTGGTTTACTAGATCAACAATAACTTATTTTCTCCACAGCATTGCTATAAAGAAAAACACCCAGTTCCGTAAATTATGCAACAGTTTTTTCATTGACCTGGTTTCTACAATGTGTTTCAAAGACAATAATCCCCCAGAGAAAGGTGTGATTGTAGAACTGTTGAATCTGATGTTTGTCCACAAGACAATTTTGAGAGGTATGATCTATCATTTATCAATATTGTTTTATCGTAAAGGGAAGGATTGTATTGTTTCTCCAGACTGATTTGCATTATATCCTTAGGCCCTGAAAACTTACATACTAAATCTTTGTCCCCCTTTGATGATGTGGTGGATAAAACTCCGGTAATCCGTTCTGTGGTGTTAAAATTACTTCTGAAATACAGGTAAGATTTTTAGCTGGGATGCATAAATTGGGGCAGAGCATTCTACTTCAGAGTGAGAATCACTGTTGCATGGACCATTTTCATTATGGGCCTCATTAGGGTTCAGACATCGTTTTTTAAACTTACTTGATTCTTCTCCCTACTCCATGTTTACAACTGCAGAAATGCATTATGATCCAGAGGGTATCTTTTTATTTTCTAAATACCATTAAGAACAATAAAAATGCCTACATTGTTTGTGGATAAATTGAGGTTTCTCTTTTTCATAGCTTCAGTGATATAAAAGTCTATGTACAAGAATATTTATCACAAGTTGAAAGAAATCACATGATAGACAAGGAAGATAAAATAGAGCTATACATGCTATTCATCAGTTGCTTTGAGGTAATTGTCTTTTTTTCAGATTTCTTTCAGAAAGTAATTGGCCAATGGGGACAACAAATTGAAGGGAAAGAGTATTATATTTCCATGAAAGTTTGTGCTGCTCTCCTTAAAAGAAAAGGAGAAAGAAAGGAAAAATATAAATATTTTCCCTAAATAATCTCTACTTATTCTATTTCTGCTGTATTTTATGGGGTTTATACTGTGACTACTGTACACTTTGATTTTCTCAAAAAAAAACCTTGCATTGGATCAAAAACATGGTTAAGTGATGTTATTCTGTCATTTGAAAACTGATAAAATCAAAATCTGCTATAAGATAGTCAAGTATGGTTCTTAATTGACTTTCATAGATCTGGAGAAAATTGATGAAAATTTAAAAAAGTAAATCAATGTCTTTTTCTATAGGCAGTCCCTTTTCATTTTCCAGTTACCAACTGCTGAATCTAAGATGGTAGAAGCAGCTTTTCATGGACCACATAATACCAACCTGTATTACTGTTAGCTTAAATAATGTTGTAGATCATTGCAAATGAACATACTTTATCAATTTTACTAACAAGATTATCACCATGTTCCTGGTTTTAACAAGCCAGATAATGTATAGTAAGCTGTAGTTTGACTGATTTTTGTTTTTAAATTTTGGAAACATGTAGCTTAGTTCTTAATACTTTCTGTGGTCCTGCTGTTTCTGAAAGTTTTATTTTGACCTAGAATTATCACTTAAGAAATCTCTTAAGTTAAGGGCATTCCAGTGAACATACAACAAAGCCACTCTTCATTTCTGTCTGCATGCACAGTTTCTCCCATAAACTTTGGTTATAAGTGCAGAAACTTTGTTTGTCTCTTAGTAATAAGTGTAATGCTTGGGCAGATTACTAAATCTATTAGATCTAAAACCTACCCATTCCCTTAAGGCATCTCAGAACCAAAGGACAATGCTCACTTTTAAACCAGAATATTATTTTCCTCCCTACCTGTTTTAATATGTGGACAGTTGAGTTTGGGATTGGCAGTGTCTGCACTGTTTACTCCCAAAAGGTAGACCTAATTCTTTATTTTGTTGAAAATATTGCAGATACATTTTTTAAAAATGCCATCCCTGAGAAGCTGAGTAAATTTTAGAAACTCTAAATTCTCAATCCAGCGGTTTCTTTGGTATAATATTTTTTAAAAAATTTTTCATATAGAAGACTTATAAGTAGCTTAATTTGGAAGCTGTGGCTGAAATAAAATAATGTGGAAAATCATAATCAAATTGGAAAATACTTTTATTTTCAGGATTCATTGTGTGAGAAAATAGGAAATTTCCCCAAGGAAACCAAAACAAGTTGCTTGGCAAAGGATGGATATTTTCTGAAAAATTATTCTCATCAGTACAAAAGCAGTCATGAAGTCTCCCAAAAAATCACCATTGAGTATTTGCAGGGAGTTGCCAACATCCGTCTATGCATGGATAGAGCTGCAGAGGTGATCTTTGAACTTCATGACATTTCAGGCAAGTGGATTACAGTGGCTGCATAGACATATAAACTTGCTAGAAAATTTTCAAGAGCAAATTCTTACTCATTGTATAAACTGATTTATCCTTGGTGGTCTTATTTGGGAAAAAAAACCTGTTTCTGTAGCTGCTTATAGTACCACAAGAATGTGTGCTTTTCTTGTAAATACAAAAATTTTCAAGACCAAGTCTCTTTGTAAGATAAGTGCTGTACCCTCTTAGAACTGCTGCTTATTAATACCGTAGGGTGTCAGGAAATAAATATTAGTTTCTCTTCTTTCTGCAGATAGTAGTGAAGAAAAAGAAAAGAAACTCCACTTGGAAAAAGTGAAGCAATTCTTCTGTTGTACTCAAAATAATTGGTATAAAATTTATCTTGTTCGAAACCTTACCAGCCAGTATGGGTTGGAGTTCACACAGAAGCTTTTGAGTAACTGCCAGTATCACTGGATATTTCCATCAGAAATAATTGAAGAGCAACAGGTAATTCCAATATATTTCTTTAAACAACTTCTAAATATTTATTTCTGGAAGATGGCTATGAACAGGAAGGGCTAAATGAATGGTGTTAGAAGGAATTTTTTTAAGAATCTGTTTGGTTTATCTTGATTACATTGTATTGCTGAGAGAGATTAGGGTTAAAAAGAATGGCTGCAGAGGCACCTAAGTAAGATGACAATTGTCAGGCAGTTCTCCTGAATGACCAATTGATTCATGTGCCTCTTTAGTTTATGGATGGTGTAAAGTTTAAATTTCAGAAGCAGCATATGGTTCTAGTTGTCTACTTTCTAAAGAAAGTCTGAGAATCCCATCAACTATAGTAGAGATAAATTGAATGAATGAAGGAACAAATACATATGCTTTTAAGAAGTTTGTTTACTTTGTGGTTTGTGGCTTCAGACACTCCAATCTGGTTGCATTGATCGATTCCTGGTTTGTGGCAAGGACTACAAAGTCATGCGTGATGCCGTTGGGGAAGGATTGATAAAATGTGAGACAGAGGGCATTGAAGCAGCCCTGAAGGTAACTCCTTTCTTTTTGAGCAGCATTGCTTTTCTTGGTTGACAGGAAGAGAGCCTCTTCTGATTTGGCAACAAGCACAATGTACTCAATGATTTCTTCGATGCTCATTCATTTCTATTGACTATTAGCTATGCTGGACCTCTTTGTTGATACTTTTTTAAAGAACCAAATGACATTCTTCTGTTTTTTTCTTAGGTCTTTCCAGAGAGTATTATATACCCAGTTTGGAATTCTGGGGAGAAGTTTCAGTGTAACTGTTTACAATGAAAAGCTATTCTTCTGTCAGGAATAGCTCGTAGTTGGTTTGAGCCAGTGAACCTTTTGGAATTTGACTCTCATTAAGAAAGATGTACATAGGATCTGAGCTTTCTTGCACTTTGGTCTTATTAGGATTACTGATTCTAATTAACTTGGTATCAGTGATTTATTTTCTTGGATCTTTTTGTAGCATGCTTTGTGTATTGTGTTTTATTGGTATGGGAGATAGATTGCTTACAAGGAGAATTTATTTTATTTATGTATTTAATTTATATGCCGCCAAAATCCGGAGACTCTCGATGGCTAACAAAAACAATTCTAAAAACATTAATTAAAAACATTTAAAAAATAAAATAAAACATTAAAAATAAAATAAAAAAACCCCGGCAGACTAGAGAGGTGGGCTAAAAATATTTAGAATAAAAGGGGGGTGAGGATGGCTAACAATCCATCAGCCATCTCCACAATGATAATGAGCCTCCCTGGAGCCACAGGCCATCTTGCAGAGCTGGGTCTTAAGGCTCTTCCAGAAGGCCATAAGGGAGGGGGCAGCCCTCAGCTCGAGGGGCAAGATAGGTCAGGAGGTCACCATAGGTCAGGAGCCACAGCAGAGAAGGCTCTTCTCCTAGACCCCCCTAGCCGGGGTACAATTCACTCTGCTGATTCTGGTGGGTTGAGAGCTCCCCATCAGGGTGACATGGCTCTTCAGATAGCCTGGTCCCATGCTGTGAAGGGCTTTGAAGGTCATTGTTAACACCTTGAATTGTACCTGGAAGCAAACCGGTAACAGTGCAGCTCATGGAACAAAGGTGTTATGTGGGCCGATCTATTGGTCCCTAAAATCATCCGTGCAGCCAGACTCTGCACCAGCTGCAATCTCTGGATACTCTTCAAGGGAAGCTTCATGTAGAGCGCATTACAGTAGTCCAGAATTGAGATGATGAGGGCATGAGTGACTGAGTGAAGGGACTCCTGGTCCAGAAAGGGGCGTAACTGATGCACAACACGAAGTTGTGCAAAGGCTCTCCTGGCCGCGCTCGTTACCTGCTCTTCAAGTAGGAGTTGCTAATCCAGGAGAACCCTCAAGTTACGCTCCGGGTCTATCTGGGGTAGTGCAACCCCATCAAGAGACCAAGATGGAAATGTCCTAGGACCTGGACCCCCCACCACCCAAAGCCACTCTGTCTTGCCAGGATTCAACCGAAGTCTGTTGTTCCCCATCCAGGCACCGAGTCAGGGCCAGGACAGCATCACTTGGGTCACCAGGGAAGGAGATGTAAATCTGAGTATCATCCGCATACTGATGATACCTCATCCCATGGTGACGGATGATCTCACCCAG
>JANHZU010009239.1:236323-261211 GCA_032468055.1 Acrochordus granulatus | reverse complement strand
GGTTTGATCTCCTTGCTGTCCAAGGGACCCTCAGTAATCTTCTCCAGCACCACAATTTGAAGGCTTAAATTCTTCGATGCTCAGTCTTCCTTCTGGTCCAGCTGTCACAGCCATACAATACTACTGGGAAAACCATAACCTTGACTGTGTGGACCTTTGTCGGCAAGGTGATGTCTCTGCTTCTTAATATACTGTCTTGGTTTGCCATAGCTTTCCTCCCAGGAGCAAGAGTCTTTTGATTTCATGGCTGCAGTCATCCAGGATGTCTGGGTTTAGGTCAGTGACCACACCATCATAGTTATTGGGGACATATCTGAGCCACAGTCAACTCTAAGTCTCATTTTTACTGATTATATAGAGCTTCTCCATCTATGGCTGCAAATAATATAATCAATTTGATTTCGGTATTGACCATCTGATGATGTCCATATGTAGGGTTACCTCTTTGGGTTGTTGTTGGAAAAGTGTATTTGTTATAACCAGCTTGTTCTCTTGACCAATTCTGTTAGCCTTTGCCCTGCTTCATTTTGTAATCCAAGGCCAAACTTGCCTATTATTATGGTTAACTTTGGACTTCTTACTTTAGCATTCCAATCCTCTATGATGAAAAGTCTATCTTTTTTTGGTGTGAGTTCTAGAAAATGTTGTAGTTCTTCACAGAACTAGTCAACAGCCTCCTTGGCATCAGTGGTTGGGCATAGAGTTGAATTAGGGTGATGTTGAATGGTTTGCCTTGGATTTGAACTGGGATCATACTGTTGTTTTTGAGATTTTTCCCCCAATACTGCTTTTCTCACTCTTTCATTGACTATGAGGGCTACTCCATTTCTTCTCAGGGATTCTTGTCCACAGTAGTAGATACAGTGATCATCTGAATTAAATTCACCCATTACTGTCCATTTTAGTTCACTGATTCCCAAGATGTCAATGTTTAATCTCGCCATCTCATGTTTGACCACATCCAGCTTACCTTGATTCATAGATCTCACATTCCAGGTTCCTATGTAAGTTTGTTCTTTACAGCATTGGACTTTCCTTTCACCTCCAAACACATCCATCCATGAGCATCCTTTTGGCTTTGGCCCACCCACTTTACTCTTTCTGGAATTGTAATTGCCCTTTGTTCTTCCCCACTAGCATATTGGACACCTTCTGACCTGAGAGCTCATCTTCTGCGTCCTATCTTTTAGCCTTTTGTTACTGTCCATGGAGTTTTCTTAGCAAGAAATGGGTTGCCATTTCCTTCTCTGGAATTCTGTAGCCCATTTTTCACCAGATGTCTAGGAACTCTAACGTCTAGCATGGACCTTATCGACCTGGCTGAAAACTGAGCCAATATGGGTTTCTGTAAATTACGTCTCACCATTTTTTTAAGGGTGGGAGACACTCTTTGTCTGGCTTCTCTGATGAGATCTGTCCAGTATTGTTGAACCTCTGGCATAACTCTCATCTTCTTCAGAGTCCACAAGCCCTAAAACCATGCCAAAGTGGTGCCTCATTGGGGAAAATTCAATTTAGGAGTAGAGATAGCCAACTTCATGCTGGTGTAGTTTTTTGCTGCATCCAGAATGGGTAGGTAGCTAATTCAGCAGTAGGAAAAGGCCCCTAAAGAAGAAAGATACATTGTGTTTGTGTGTATATATAAGTTGATTTAGGAAAGCCTTCGCCCACTTTCTGTTTCCTTTTGTTCAGAAAGAAAACTGCATGTATGAGGATTTTGATGGGCATTCCCTCCCCCTTCTGACCCTCTATTCCCCTTGTCTATGCAAAATATTTATAATTCTACTGTGAGTTGTGGATTTCCAACATCCTTCATTTTCTTGTTTTTACCAATAATTGCTTTTAGCTCTGCTACAGATTCCTTTATCCTATTCAAGGATGGATGTACTTGTATACATTGGTAAACAATCAGGTGATAAAATAGTATTTAATGATATTTAGCATGCATTGGAAATCTAAGGCAGAAGTGGTTATAATGTGGTCATCAAGTTTTCACTAATGGTACCAAATAGTAAATTCTGCTTTTTTTTTAATGGCTTGAGAGAATAATGATTTGTTGTAGAAGAAGCTGTGGCTAAACTTGAGACTATCTTCTGCATTATAGGAGTGTATATTTTAGATAGTTTAGGGATTTTACAATGGCAGGTTTTAAAATATGCAGTCTCTAATTGTATATATTTATATCATAAATCATAGTGAGCCACTTGGGAGCGGACATCAAATAGATCTGTAAAATACATAAAGGCCCTATAATCTCTTCACTTTAAATGTAACTGCATACATTTAGTGGTGCAACATGGGCATCCTAGGGGCCCAAGCATTGTCCATGCAGCTGCATTCATCACTAGCTGTAGCTTCCAAATGTTTTGCAAAGGTAGCCCCATATAGAGTGCATTGCAAGAGTCTAAATGTGAGATCACTAGGGCATGAGTGACTGAATGTAGGAACTCTCAATCCAGGGAAAGATGCAATTGGCACACAAGACAAAGTTGCACAAAGGCCCCCTAGATGCAATTGCCACTTGCTCTTTAAGCAGGACTCGCAAGTTCAGGAAAAACCCCAAGTTGTGCAGTGGATTTGTCTGGGCCAGTGCTACCCTATTCAGAGTCAAAGAAGATAAAGACCTAGATCCTGAAGCTCAAGGCACCCAAAGCCACTTGGTCTTACCAGGGTTCAACCAAAGCCTGTTGTTTCCCATGAAGACCTTCACAGTCTCCAGGAACTGGGAGAGGGCAGCAACATCACTTGGATCACCAGGAGTGGAGATGTAAATTTTGTCATTCTTACTGCCATGAGGTAGGCCTTAATAGTGGCTCTAATTTTGTCCAGTTGGAGACATCCCTCGTCTTCCTCATGGTATCAAAAGCCTCAGTCACCCTTTGGTTCATTCCTTTTGGACATAACTAGAGCTTCAACAGGACCATTCAGCAATGTTCCTGGGATATCCCTCTGTAATCCATTCAGATACATCACTCACCAGGGGCAGACCATTTGAATAGGTCCAACCTCCCTGCAGAGGAGGGCAGTATATGAGAATCTCAAGGACATCAAGGCATGATCTGACCATTTACAGGGGATAACAATAGCTCCCCCACCAGATCACACTGCCAAGAGAAGAAAATAATTGGCATGTGACCAGTCTCCCAAGTCAGGCTTGGATGGTCTGGGAAAAGCCCATACTGCCATGGTCACCATGAGCTCTTGGGTTGCCTCTGGGTACAAACCTAGGGACAGTAGATTGAAGTCCCCCAGGACCATGGGGAACTCCACTGTCAACTTTGAGATGGCCTCCTGAAACTCAGTAATGTAAGTTGCTATTCAGCAGGGAGATGGTACGATAGCAACAATCCCAATTAATCCCATAAATCCAACTTAATGAGGTATGGTGGTGCAGCAGACTAGTGCCGTCAGTTATGCCGACCTGAATAGGCCAGCATTCTGGTAGGTTTGGTCCGCAGCTCCGCATGACGGGGTGAGCTCCCGTCACTTGCCTCAGCTTCTGCCCACCCAGCAGTTCGAAAGCACGTTACAACTGGCGAGTAGATAAATCGGGTACCAGTTCAGTGGGAGCTGGCTGGGTTCGGCGGGTCAGTCGAGGCGACCGGTGATAGGGCAAGCGGCACGGAGTGAGTGACGAGGTGAAGGCGGCCCACCTTCCTGCCGGGGGCAGAGCAGAAATGCGGAGATGCCTGGAAGCAACATCACACCAGCCAGCAAGGGGGGTGGGATTAGTTTACACATAAATGTATAGATAGCTAACCTATGTAAGCCGCCAAGAGTCTTCGAAAATTGGCAGCAAAGAAATATGTGTAATAAATAAAATAAATAAATAAACTTCAGGAACAGGATCTCATAGCCAGAAACCTTTGGAGCAAAACCCCTGAAGGCAAAAAGAGATTCTTGGGTAATCACTTCCACACTGTCTCCCTGCCCTAGGATCTTTTCTGGTGCCAAACCCTAAACCTGGCTAAGTAGATCTCTGAGAGGGGAATGCCCCTTCTAGGGTCAGCTAGGTCTTGGTGATGTATGCCAGGTCAGCTTGCTGCTCTACAATGATGTTACAGATGAGGGGAGCCTTGTTATTGACTGACCTGGCATTCAGCAGCAGCAGCCAAACAGCAGGGCTTCTGAGGGTATGCTGTCCAGTGGCTGTGCGTGAGCACAGAGAGCCAGAACTTGCCACCAGTACTAAATATTGGGGTGCCTTCCCCTTTAGTGGGCTGCCTTCTGGCTCCCAGAGCACCACATGCCCATCACCACCTGTATATGTTGTCCCAACTCAGGTCTCTAAAGGTGGTCTTCCCCCAAAAACCTCCTCCAAGAGCAAAGAGCTCTGTTGTCCCCCATCCAATCATATTTGCATTCATAACAGACATCCAGGAGAGATAGGTATGGGAGAATCTATGGCACTTTTGCTCAGGCTCTCAATGCCAGCAAGGTTTCTCCATTTCTCCAATCCATACAGTGAACTCTCTCCAGACTGGTTATTTCACTGGCCAGCTGGGGGAGGGCAGACTCACCAACCCCCCACATGACTCTTACTCTAGGTGGGGGCACACAAGTGTTCCTCACTGACACACTTACTGCTTCCAAACTCCCACCCCCAGAATCAGGTCACAACCACTTTGGGGCCCTCAGTCCTTCTCTAGCATGGCCATCCCTGTCCTGTCTGCCACCATAATCACCAACACTGAACAGCTGGTTCTCATGCTGTTGAGCCACTGAAGATCTTCCCTCTGTTCCCTGGGCCACTGGTCTTGCATTGTCACTGTTGTTAATGCTGCTGCCACTGAGCAGCTGAACCACTGATTCCAAACACTGCCATTGTCACCACCACCAAACAGCTGATCCCCACACCACTGAGCAGTCAAGCTGGCTTCCCTCTGATCCCTGTACCACTGGTTTTGCACTGTTATTATTGTTATAGTCACCACTGGGCAGCTGATGTCAGCTCTGCCAAACAGCTGATTCCAAACGCTGCCACTGCTTTCGGCCAAACTCCACCACTACCGAGCAGCCGTGGTAATAGCTGTTGCTGTTGCTTTCTTGATTATAAGAACTCAAGCAGGGATTCAGAATAGCCTCCGCTTCAGTTAGAAAGGAGAGGGGGAAGCTTGGGGACCCCCCACAAGTTCTTGTATCATTCAAGGGGATGATTATTGGATGTTCCACACTTGGCATACACTCCCCTCTGCCATCTTAATAATAATTAAGAATTGGGACCAGAATTTCTGTTGCTCAGCAACATAATTGTTAAGTAAGTTGTGCCTGATTTTACAACCTTTTTTGCCATGGTTGTTGAGCAAATCTGGCCTCTCCGATGACTACTTGTCAGAAGCTGGCTGGGAAGGAAGCAAATGGTGATTGCATGACCCTGGGATGCTGCAACCATTGTAGATACCTGCTGATTGCCAAGCACCTGAATTTTGATCGTGAGGATGCTGCAACACTTGTAAATATGAGGACCGGTCATAAGTTACTTTTTTCAATGCATTGTAAATTTGAATGGTCGCTAAACGAATAGTCAGGAAGTCAATGACTACCTGTAAGATGTAACCACATACAGTATCTTTCTTTCATTCCTTCTCTCATCACTATCTTTTACATACAACTGATACAAAGGAAAAGTAAACAAGCAAACAATGATAAAATTCTGTTAAAAACTTCCTCTTCTAGAAATCATCAATAGTGCTGTAGTTCCATGGCTAGAAGCCATTCTCTCCTGGGAATACCCTCTCTTACATTTGCTGGAAAGTACACCTGATTTCACATATAAAGGATGTATATTAACATTGGACAGATATATACATTACTGTTTAAATAATAATTTAAAGTAAAATATTCCGCAGATATCAGAATTTGACAGAAATCAGAGTTTCTCTCTCATTATTTTACCCTGTGCCTGTTTTCTGCTTTTATTTGTTTATTTTTCCCTTTAATGTCTTCTTTTTAAAAAAATCCAAAACATAGCTTTCTGGCTTTTATTTTAAGGGAATTGATTGTTGGACTGCTTGCACCTCCTCCTCCCAGCTTCACCCAATTAACTGTCTGCTAAAACTCAGCCTTTTCCATAATCTTTTACCCAGCACCCACTCCCTCCTATCCTCTAAGTACTATCTTGGCAGACTGCACAAAGAGGAGGAGTCTGGAACTTAAAAGGCTTTGAAATTGTGCTTTTAACAATGGAGAAGTCAAGCAACAAGCCATTTTAAAAGCCATTGAACAAGAATCCATTTCTATCACTGACCCTTTGACAGTTCTTTGCGCCAGAGGCTTTTTAGTATTGAAATTTACTGGGTACCAAAGGACACTTCCTTCAAATGGTTCCTTCTACAGAATTGAAAGTTTGTTTCTTAATTAAATAAAAATGCGTTGTGCTAACAGTCATTTCTCTATCTGCAGTTGTCTGGCAGAGCAGGTTGTAGAAGAAAAGCATTGGAGGGCCAAATAGGGAGTACAAAAAGACAAAACAGCAACAGCAGCTCTTCTTGTTAGTGAAATAATTCTTGCTTGGATTTGCTGTTAGACTGATCAATTTAAGTTTATTTTTTATATGAATTCTCTTTCATTCTCCCAACCACACTTATACTTTTCAGAAAATCCTGATTCCTGTTGCAACTAATTCTTTCTCTCTCTTTTTTTTTAAAAAGTGGAACAACAGAGTTGCTGAGCTACTTTTTGTCAAGATTTCTGAGAAATTTCAAATTTTGTAAGATGAATGCAGCAACTATCTTTTAATGGCTAAGGCTAGCTCAAGGTACGCTAGCTTGGTGTCTTAGAAAAACGTCCAGGCAGTGCCTTCATTTCTGAAAACAGAAAAGTGATTTCAGCTAGCTGCTGAATATTATCTCAAGCTTCCTCTAAGCCAGGGAAGCAAATGCTCGAGTCGTGATGTCTTTTGAGCAGCAAGCTGGTTGACTTGAGCAACCCCTGCCTCGGCTGAGGTGGGGGGGGGGTGTTACTGATTTTTGAAAGAAGTACATTATGTACTTTACAAGCTCTTAAAGTTGTGTTCGTGTGTATATAATATTTTCAAACTCCTGAGAATATACATATTTTTATTCAATTGATAATATCAATTATGTTATACATAAGATTATGTTATACATATCTTATGTTATACATAAGATTGTACATTCATTCATTTATCATATTTATATAACCACCCATTTCATTAGACATGACTCTGGGCATACAAACAGATCATAAAACATTCAGAAAATACAAAATAATTAATATTATTATGAAAGGCTAAGTAAGGGTATTAGAATACTCATAATGGAGCTATCTCATCCAATCACCATTGCTTTGCCAAGCATTCCTACAAGCCTGTTGACACAACCAGGTTTTAAAGTGTACTGGAAGGTTGGCAGAGATAGGGCCAATCTCACTGGTGGTGGATGATCTTCCACAGGGTAGGTGCCATGGCAGCAAAGGCCTGTCTTCTGGATCCCGCCAAATATAACTCCTTAGCAGACACAAGCTATAACATACTTTTTCTGTTGCACCTGATGCGATCGGCAGGTGCATATGTCAGTCCCATGCCATGAAGGGCTTTAAGAGTCAAAAACAGGCCTTCAACTGGATCTAGAAGCAACCAATGAAGCTTGAGGAGCAGAAGTATAATGTGTAGTGCTCTAGAGGCACACATAACTGCCTGTATCACCACATTCTATACCTGCTGAAGCTTCCAGAGTAGCCACTTGTAAAGTGTATTATAGCTATCCACCCATGAGGTGTGGCCAGAACATAAATGACTGTAAGCATACCCTTTGAACCAGGAACGGGCACAACCGTTTATGAGTAAAGAGGGATCCCCAGTTTGCATACTAGGTCTATTTGGTCAATGGAATCCCATCCAATACCAAAAATGACATTAGCATTCCAGAACTCCACAAATCCAGAGATACTAATTCTTGCCAAGATTCAATTGAAGGCTGTTATTTCCTATCCAGATCCCCACTGCCTCTAGGCATTGGAAGAAGACATCATGTAGCATTGCTTAATTTGCCAGGGTAGAGATGCATAATTGATGATGATATCTCACCTTGTGACAACAGATGAGCTCATCCAGCAGCTTCATGTATAGTATATGCGAAAAAAGAGTGGAGAAAGCACTAAACCCTATTCAGTACATAGTACAGGACAAGGACAGGATCTCTCCTCCACAATCACAACCAACTGGTATCAACCCTGAAGAAAGCAGAAGAACAAATAAACAAACAACCCAGTGCTGCTGACCCTCAATCCCTGGAGCTGATCAAGAAGGATACCATCATCAATGGAATTGAAGGCCACTGAGAGATTAAACAAGGCTAGGATAAATGCACAAATGCAGTCCCAATCCCACTAGAGATAATCTAAATGCATGACTGTTTTCATTCAATACCTATGGATTTTGAACCTTAGATTTGCCTAGATTTCTATGCAAGGAAGAAACTGTCTCAGGAATACCTGATTTTCCAGACAGAACAATTACAGTGCCTCTTATCTGACTGTTGCCCTGGCTGCCTCTTATCCCTCTGTCTCCCAAAGTCATGCCTACATACTATCACATCAGCAAAGAACCAGTTATCTACTAATGTGAATTAACAAAATAGGTAGCATATGAAGAAGAAGCCTGATAGAAGAATTCTACTGGAGTTAAAGTTTCAGTTTATATCTAAATAAACAATAAGAAGAATCTTGACCCTACCAGATGTCTCTTACACTATGCAGGGTGGAACCAATATTTGTTGTTAATTACAACAAATATTATGGCCAAACAACATTAAAAAGTAACCAAAAAGAAGAAGCAAGCCAAAATTCAGACACAGTGACCCATATGATGATGCCTAAAAAAAGACAGAACATGTTCTCAAGTGTTGACATCAAGGTATTAGAGGAAAAAATAAATGTATTATCTCTATTATTTGAAGGTTTTGATTGTTAAGTTGAAACAATGATTCTCCTGAAAAGCAGGAACAGCACTTTTTTAAAGAGGCACACTTAAACCCTGTCTCTTTCCCCCAGGTAGCTTTTCCCCTACCCAAGTTTCAGTATCTGCCTTTAATTGTTGGTACATAACTATAATCTTGGGCAGAAAATTATGCAGCATGTCCATCTGTTGATATGTCCTACGCAACATCATATCCTTTCATGCATTTTTGATAAAATAACTTTGACTCTGACTCCTTGGCTCTGTATTTAAGGATGAGCATGCTGGTTGCTGAAACAACTCAATCGTATTTTTAAATAGATAGTTTGAGAAGAAATAAGCATGCTTAATAAGCGAAATGTTCCAACCAGGCAGCTTCGATTTACAACTTTATTTGATCTTAATTAACCAATTATAATACTACTTTCCTAAAGAGAAGCCATGTATGTGAGTGTGTAGGCAAACACACATACACACAGACACACAAATGCACCCATTTGTTTACAGAAATGCCTTGTGGTGGCTGAATGGCATTGGTGTCACTTCGTTCCATGCTCCAACAATCAGCAAGCCTCATGGGGGATGTGACTACAGCTTGGGACATGGGACCATTTGTTCACTCACTTTCTGTGAAAAGAGTTCTGAACTGTGTTTTGAATAGACAGCATTTTCTTTGTGTCATTAGTAAATAACACTGGACAAAGTTAGTCAGCAAGTTATAGAGCTTCTGCGTTCTGATTCTTTGGGGCCTTTTTTGTACCAAGCTTTGCAGGATGTTTTTGATGGAATATGATCTTGCTACAAAACCAAAGGTAAAGACAGAAGCATTATTGGTGCTATCAAGGGGGCATTATGGAATAGTTCAAGTAAAGATAATGGCAGAAGATATTGTAAAGACGTCAGGGAGAAAGGACTTTCATATAGACTATAGTTTATTTCATGATGCCTTCAGGGTTTTTTGTTTGTTTATTTTACTCATATTTGAGATTGCTATGAGTTATTGCAATGAAAAAAATAACCTAGTGGAGATCTTTTGTTTGTTCTTTTTTAGTCTTTGCAAAACATGTGATAATGTGAAAATATTTATGTTTTTATTCTAGAAAATTATAATAAGATGGAATCTTGTGTCAGTGTCAGAAACACAGGAGTAATGAGGGAAAACTGCAAACAAACCAACAAATGAATGAACCAGAGATCTTCTGGAGGACTGGGCAAAGTTACCTGAAAAGGGTAATGTTGTTTTTTAAAAAAGCTGTTTTCTTAAAATTATACAGAATCCTTATGTCATACGTCACTATTCTGAATATATCATTTTTTCCACCATGCATTTTTCTCAAAATCATAGGCAAAATGTTGATTGTCTGTCTGTCTGTCCAACTATCCATTCGTCCATTCATCTATCACCTCATCATTCTACTCATCCAACATTTCAGAAATCTTTTGCTTTACTTAGAATAAAATTATCCATTATGTTTACATCCATAAAAGTAAATGTATTGCTTTAAAAGTATTAACCAAATCTACTTCCGTGAAAAAATCGAGATATTACTGTTTGGAAAAGCAGGATGAAATGTATTATGCATAAAGAAAAGCATAAAAATATAATGAAATAATAATTTCAGTGCTTCAGTTATTAGATCATTCTTCAGGAGAAGATCACTATATAACAGAGGAAATACTTTAAAAATCATTGGCTTGATTATGGGTGTTAACTAATGATAAAATCTTAGGTTTTCAAAACAGGACAAAGTTTGGAAATATGTTTATTGTTTCTGATCTTGGAATTTTTATTTTTGTCAGACAGACCACTTCGTTCACTACTGTTAAAACACTATTGTTAACAATATTTTTATTTTAATTTATAAATGGACATTGAGAATGTTTTCACATTAAGGAAATGTAATATATTGTGAATTATATATGATATTAAAAAAGGCCTCCCAGAAGTTGGGGTTTTGCAAATCATCCTATTCTGAATGAGAATACAAGTTATATGTATTATAAATATATTTTTCTATGATTTATATCTGCTTCATGCATCAAAATGTTATTTTTACATCTATTGAATTTGTAAAGCATGTTCAGACAGAAGGTGTGTTCAGGTAGTCCTTCTTTAGTGACTGTTGTTTAGGGACAGTCCACAGTTATGACAAAGCAATTTTGTAACCAATCCTCACATTTACAAACTTCTCAGGTCTGTAAAACAAAGCAAACTAAAAGTAAGATTGTAAGCGTAGGTGCAGATTCACCAAGCAACCACCTCTCTCAATAACCAATTTTCTGGTCCCAATTGTGGTTGCTAAATGAGCACTACCTGTAGTCCTATTCATATCTTGTTGAAGTCATCCTCTTGGTTTTCAATGGAAATGATTACTAAATAGCACAGTTTTGTTCTCTAAAGTTGCACCAGGCCTACATTTCTTTATTTCTGGTGCTGCTGTGAGTATTTTTCTGTGTATTTTTTGTTTTTAAATGGTAGTATAGCTTTAAATAATCATTAAAAAACGAATCCAGTCGTTTGCAACAAACAATCCACTAGGGGTCAGCGCAAGTGCTGAAACTGAATTTCAGCGCTTAGCAAGGCACAAGCAGCCCGAGCTGAAGGTCCAGCCTTGACCCAGAACTTGAAAAAATGCTACCAACTTCAGGAAAGGCAACGTGACCTATCTGACCACTTTTAGAAATTATATATCTGTTTGTATCACGTATTTGAGAAAGAGAGGACCGACTGCTGAACTTAGCTGAACTGAATGGCCAGGACAACATTCCATAATTTCACATGGTTGAACAAAATCAGAGAAAGGAGAGCGAGAAAAAGAAAAGCCTCCATGACTATGGACCTTCAAAAATATGATAATAGGCCACAAGTTTTTCAGTGGAAAAATGATGGCATTTTGCTAAGGCTCCTGCTCTCTCAATATATTTAGAGCTCCTGCTCTCTCAATTATATGCTCAAGGGAAAAGTTTTTTCCCTTGAAAAAAACTACTAAATATATTTAGATTAAATTAATATATTAAATTAAATTGAAAGAGGCCTGCCTCTTTTTTTCACACTGAATGTTCAGTATTTTTTGAGAGAGAGCTAGGAAGAATATTTTATGTATCCTAAACCTTCCTGTATTATTTCATTACATCATTCCTTCTAAATTCAATGCCACAGTTGCACATATATTTTAAGTTACATTCTTCAGCTTATGTTATATTTATCTTCAGACACACTTCTTAAAAGAAACTTCTAATTCCAAGATCTAATTTATTATTTTGTTATTGTTGTAATTCAGAAGTTAAGGATCAATTTAATCAACGTTTTCTTGATAGGCATGTATGTGAATGTGTGCATATATGCTACCTTTTGAAATCATACATGTATCAACAATACTTCAATTATGTTCTTGCCACATTTATCTGTTTTTGTTTTAAATTACATATACATTATTTTATAACTGGGAAGTGATTCTTAATTTAATGATAAAGTGGAGTGGCAGGTAATCCCTTTTGAGAAATTCAAAATGTAAAGTATAAAAGTGGTTGTCATGTGATGTTTATTTAAATTTATACAAGGATGAACTTCATTTCATCCATGATATATAAATTGCAGCATGGAAGTACAATTTATAAACTGTAAGGAAGCTGCCTTGAATGAAATCAACAACTGATATATAAGGTAAGGTAAACATTGTGGAATTACTTCTATGTTGCAATGGACCCACAAACCCAGAAAAGATTTTTTTGGATACATAATTGGCTTTGAAGGCAGCATGTGCATTTATGACTACTATTTAAATATGAAAAGATTATCATATAACCTTTTGCATACATTTTCAAGGTACTTACATATAGGTATACTGGATATAATACAGCCTGTAAGAGATGGAGAAATCATCTCCCTGCCTGCTTCACAATTATAATGTTTATAAGCAAGGACACAGTTTTCCTCTTTTTAAAGTTACTGAAATAGTGGATCTTCGGTGGGTTCCTTTTAACATTTCTGCCTTTTGTACTTGTCCTAGAGTATAATAGGCCCATTATTTTGATAGCTTCAATGAATTTTATTTATAACTCAAATTACATGAACATCTGCTCTGCTTTGTAACATATGGAACATCAAAAGCCTTAAAATTCAGTATATAAAAGTTATGTGGATGGACAGACTTTAGCCAGACATGATAAGGGCTGGTCGTTCCCAAGCTTCTGTTATGGTAGGAGCAGAGAATGAGTTGGCTCATAAGCTCATTGGTTGGATTCAAAGGGCATCAGCTACAGGAAGGAAAAGTGATATCCTCTGTGCATTTGGGACCTCATTTCCCATCCATCCTTGCTACCTGGCAGTGTGAAAGAACGATGAGAATTTCAGTTCCAACAGAAGTTTAAAACTTTTGTAAAGCATCAGTTTAGGGCTATTCTGCATGGCCAGGATGGCTCAGGATAAGTATTGTACACTATCATTTCTTCGGGAATAGAGTGCATTATATCATCTTCGACTGGCTCCAGCCATTGGGAAGGCAACATCCACCATCTTTTCCTACTATGGCTCAAAGATACAACTTGTGTTGTTCAAGTAGTGCTGTCTGTTCCTTTCATTGTAGGCAAACCCTCCACATGAATGAGCTACTCTGTGTACTGTGTCAACAATATCCCTCTTCTCCAGTCATTGATCATTGCCGTATGTGACCATTTCATCTTGAGATTCTGGACTAGTGTAATCTAGATTTCAAACAACAAGAATAAAAGTTCACTGGTGAAAGTTAGACTTTTAGTAGAATTGTAATCCACAGCAGGATGGCTGTGGAGAATTCAGTAGACCCAATGGCTTAGAAGTGTTTACCCAGCTTATAGATGTTGCAAGTAAGTATGTTGTTGCCACCCATAGTCACCTTTTCACAACACATACTTGTCTAGTTCACATTGATGATTATTCCATTAGAATGTGCTTGACTCCTTGGTGGCTGTGATTTATGAATAGATATACACATTCTCTGTGTTAATTTATGAATAGATACACACATTCTCTGGTGTTAAAGTAAGATTATGCAGCTTTGTATTCAATTGTCAGGTTAGCCAGTTTTACAGACAGAACTTTAATTTTCAGATTTATCTCTCAGTAAAGCTTTTATTGATTAAAATTGTGAATCATTATGGTTTTTAATGGACAATGTAGGAAACTAAACAGATTATTTAAATATCTTTTTATAGGATTGATTGTTTTTAACTTGTTCAAAAACATGTTTAACTTCTTCTGAGTTAGAAATCATCAACACAGCTTGTTTTGAATCCAAATCAAAGTTCAAATTTGAAATGGTTTAAATTATAAATATTTTGGATAATACTAATAAATAGCTATTGTATGAGTTATTTGTATGGGAAGATTTGTCAACAAACACAAACTAAAAAAACGTGTGTGCATATTTTACAGAATTTTTTTTAGATAAATACATATCACCTTTGATCATTGTTCTTTCAAAAATTCCCATTTGTTTGCAGAATGCTTCCAAACAATGAAGAGGTAATGGCATAAAAATAAGATACTTTCTCGGTTCATCATGATAAACAAATCTCCAAACCGATATTCTACTTAAACTTTGCTTATTCGGTTAGATTAGTTTCTCATCTCCAGGCACTTCTGCTGAAAATTAGCATGTAGCTGAAGTATGTGACTGAGGCAGCTTTGATCATTTTGGAAAAAGGTATATTCTTGTAGAAATGTTGGCAATATGGGAGTTGAGGGTACAAACTTGCAGTTGTTCTTTTCATGCCATGTCCAGGAGATGGTGCTGCAGGGCAGATATTTGGCATTAAAGGGTTCTGTCTTGTCCCCAGGCTATTTAACATTTACATGAAACCAGCAGGAGAAGTCGGATGAAACTTTGGAGTGAGGTGGTTGTTCTTTGTCATTGATGTCCAAGTGAGCAGTTGATAACCCTGAACTTTGTCTGGGTTCAATAATGACCCAGATACACCAAATGAAATTAAATCTTGGCAAAATGGTTAGGCCATTTGAAATTGCTGTGCCAATACTGTTTTTATTCTGTAAAAATTAATTTATATTTTTCAGGGTTAGCTGAATGCCATTTTTGATAGAAAATGGAGGTCTAAAATCAACTCTTAACTAAAAGTGGATGATCATGGTTTTGCTGAAAAAATCATTGTATATTTCTTTCTGAAAGATGAAATGTGACAGCTATCATGCAAGACTAATTGGAAGCAAATGTTAATTACAGAGTGAACTTTATGTTTGGGAAAATTAATGATGTTGTTTGGTACTGATTTTTTACAATTTCTCTAAATTGTATGAAGCTGTCCCTAATTGAGTATATATTTTCTTCTTTTTTGTTGTTCTATCTGCACCTGTGGCCTTTGGAGCTAATGTTTATGACAGATGGACTGGACTATATTTGAAGAATTTATTGCATAATCCTTCTGTAGATAACTTTGCCACAGTAGACATTGGACTTAGCCCATGAGTATATTCAGCACTGCAGACTTCTTTTCTATTTCTGTGTCTGTTCACTCCTTGAATCCAACTGACTACAATTTGCATATGATACACTCATAAATTTGAACTTCCTTTATCCATTTGTAATTGAACCTTTAACTGATATGCAAACAGGAAAAAACATAGAAGCAAGCCAAAGCGTTGTGGAGAATCTTGGGTTCCTCTAGCAACGAGTTAAAGTGGTGATAAAGTAGCAATACCATAGTATCTTTGGCTAAACCACCACCACTCATCAATTATTATAATGCTTGCTAATAATGTTTTTATACTAGCATAAAGAGTTTCGCGATCATTGTGTATCATTTATTTCAGGTCTTCATAGTGCAGTGGCTAGAAGGTACAACTGATAACTGTGGCCAAAGTCTATGGGGATCATCGAAAGCATTGATGGGAATCCTTTGATAGAATAAACTTAGCAGCTGCCTTCATTCCAGGTATTTTGGGAGGACAGGATAGGGAACAAGGGACTTTCACTTAGGGCTCTTCTTAAGAGCTGCACTGTTTCTCTTTCATATCAGTAGCTAAAAGTCTGTCCCTACAGATTGCCTTTACCACACTTCAGCAATCAAGTTAGGCAGTGTTGTTGCCTCACACAATGTTTTACAGGGTAGGTTGAGGGCAATGAATGGTAGATTTCCTTCCCACTACTACTTAGTGTCATTTACTAGTAGGAAACTAGTTGCACATGTGAAAGGCAGAGTTGGTGTTAGAGTCATCATATATATTTATTTTGCTTTATACTTCATTATTCCTTGTATGCTTATCATGATGAGAAGGCTGTCTGTGATGTGGACCATCTAAGCTAAATATTGCTGCAGTTGAATGGGCTTGGGGATAAGATGGTCTAGGGTGGGGAATCTATGCTTAACTTTGCAGTTCCAATGCTTCTGAGTAACTAGGACAGTAAAGGTAAAGATTTCCCCTGCCAGTTGTGACCAACTCTAGGGTGAGGTGCTCATATCCATTTCCAAGCCGAAGAGCCAGCATTTGTCCAAGGACACTTCCGTGGTCATGTGGCTGACATGACCAGGTGCATGGACACTGTTACCTTTCCCACTGAAGTAGGCAATACCTATTTATCTACTTGCATTTTTTACATGCTATCAAACTGCTAGGTTGGCAGGAGCTGAGGCAAACAACAGGAGCTCGCTCTGTTGCATGGTAGTGCAGGTCTTGAATTCAGGCTGCTGACCTTCCAGCCAACAAGCCGAGGGTCTTAACGACTTGCACCACTGTGCTTCTACAACTAGGACAATAGCACCTTTATTTGTTTGTTTGTTTGTTTATTTTTCCTTCTCCTCTCTTTGAAGTTGGATCTTTTGTTAACAAATACAATACTTTTTCATTTCCTAATCCCTGAAAGAAGAGGAACACCATGTTGCGCATGGTGAGGGGAACTGTCTAGTGGGGCTTCTGGAGCCTTTTAGGGATGTGAGGGAGTGAACAGACTGATTATCAAAGAGAGTATCAGCCACAGAAATCTGCATGTGTTTTTTCATAAGGCCAATATTCCCATGTTTGAACCCCTGAAATGAGATAGAAAGAAGCTGCACAAACAAGATGCCTTGGCTTTCTCACAGCTACTACCGAAATGGTCATGCAAATTCAGTCCTTGGGATCAGCTGGAAGGGGATATTCCCATATGGGAGGTCTTGATACACAGTACAAAGAAAAATACCACCTTCATCTTAGAACACTTAAAGCTGACTTCAGGCTGCCTCAGCATAAGGCTGGTAATGAAATACAGCTGATGTCCTGAGATATGTCCTCTAACAGTGGTTAGATACCCATCTTGAAACAAGGGTAAGCAGCACCTGTGGATGAGCTGTTAGGGAAGGTTTCTTGTTCCATAGTTTTATAACTAGTGGAAAAATCAGAAAAAGTCCTTAGACCTTATTTGTAATGCTGTTTGTTTGAGTGGAATTTTCCAAAGGAGAATGGAGGGCTTATTCTTGAGAAAGAAAACTGAAACATAAAATGTCTTAGCTGTTTTTCACAAGATTTCAGTTCCCATAATTTTGACAATGTGGGAAACCTTCAAATTTTAAGCTTTCCCCTGGGCCATTAAAGTAGCAACAATAAATTTTTGTCAATTCTTCAAACACACACATAAAATCCTGGACAGTTGTGATGTTTATAGACTAGAGTAGCCCAATTTGTACATCCAGAACTTTTCATTACAACGGGAAGTACTCTGGAGTTAAACCACTTATTTGGGTTCACTGATTATTTTTAAATGCATTATTTCTCCAAGCAGGCCTTAAGATGAATTTTCAATTGCCTGACAGATTAGCTATATATTCCACAAGCCTGAGGCAATATTGGAGGGCCATTGAAGATAAATCGTTAAAATCCCGAAGAGCACATTAAAGCCCAAGTTAGATGTTTCACAATACTTGAAACATACTATAACATGAGAAAAAGACCATTTACAATTTTTTTTATAAATGGATCCATAAAATATATTGGAGAGCGAATGTTAAGTAGTTCATAATAAATATCAACAGTTGGGAAAAACTAATGTAACTAAATTAACTCTTATTTTTTTTAGTGGGTTTAAAAGATAATACATCTGAATCTATACCATTTTTTCCCTCTCCCCTCAACTTCCTAACATGTATGTAAGTACATGTTTGGAATGGTACATGCAGTCTAACTTCCTTAAGTTTTACTGCCAAGATAGATTCAATACATTCCTTCCTTCAACACTGAGGAGCACCTAGAGTTAATGTACTGCATATAGTTGCCTAATGTGAACAACCTGATGAGTTCACCTCCTGATGAAAAAAAGTTCAACACTTTTTTTATCCTGATAGAGTATTCGAATCCCACAGAAAGATCTGTGGCTACGTATACTTGATGAACTGTTTGTGTGCTGCCTCCCAGTGGCAAATGTAAATAAGAACACAAGATGAGACCAGTCCGTTCCGGAAGAACGCTCTTATTTCTTGTGCGAAAAGCTCTTAAAGCAAAACGAGGTTTCCCATTGGAAACAATGGAAAATCGGATGATCCGTTCCATGCCCCTCCAAAAAAACATTTTCAATGGAGTTTGATATAGAAATGATTGTCCCTAACATCTGAATCAAGTAACCATGATTAATACACACTATAAAGCTGAAATAGAGCAAACTATCCAGCACTTATGGATCTGCTTTGAGGCTGCTGCTAGGCCGGCTGCTGTCTGGCGCCCCCTGCTGGCTCATAGGATCCAGTGCTGCCGCTGCTGAGGCAAAACTGTCTCCTTCAGCGTATTTTGTGGGAGGTTTGCAAATGTTTCTTGCCTCTGTGAGAGGAGAAGAGTGCCAGGCGACAAGGGAGAATTTACAATTTCTGCTTTATTTTGTGTGTTGTGCGTGTGCATGTGCTTTGAGAATATCCTGACTGGCGTGAAGGAGACGAGAAAGAGGGGAGGAGGGGGACTTCCTGGAAGGAGAATCTGGAGTCTGAAGTCTCGGAAGTTCCATCTCTTGAATGCCTGTTTATGCAGCGAGAGGAGCTCATTGCGATCAGGAATATCGAACTGCCATACGTTTTGGCAAGGTCAGTCACACACACAGTAACGGAATAAGCCATGCAGCAGAATAGGCAGAACGCGCGCATGCTCCCGCCCGTATGGCAATGGAGTAAGCCATGCGACATTTCCTGAACGGGAAATACAAAGTGCACTGACTGATGATGTGCAGGTATTGTGCAAAGGTTTCTTGTTGTGTGCTCATCTAGCAGAATAAATTTTATTAATTTTTTTTGGTCGTCTTGTGAGTTTCATGTCTTGTGAGTCAGTCGTCTTGTGAGGTACCACTGTAGTAGCAAAATTGCAAAAAATCTTGCACACCAAATTTAAAAAGGCAACTGGACTTTTATTTTTAGATGTTACAGAGAAATGTTTGAACTCCCTTCCAGGAGTCTTCTTCAGTCTCATATGAAAAGAACCAGGGTATTGGATTCCACAGTTTCTTGCGTTCATATATTCCATATAATTTTTCTTTTTATATGAGACTGAAGAAGACTCCTGGATGGGAATTCAAACATTTCTCTGTAATGTCTAAAAATAAAAGTCCAGCTGCCTTTTTAAATTTGGTGTGCAAGATTTTTTGCAATTTTTTTTACAAGACATGACCTGGATTAATGAGAATATACATATACATAGAATATACACTTTGTGTCTGTATATATAATATGTATAAAAATTGTTGTACCTAGACCAGACATGGTAGTGAAGGATTCTTAGGTTGATTCAAGTCCATCCTCAGACATGAAAGCTCACAAAATGACTTTGGCCAGTCACACTTTCTCAACCCAGGTTATATAACAGGGATTCATGACAAAATGAAGTAGGGAATGCAATACAATCTTGAGCTCCTAAAAAAAGATGAAGAATAACCCAAAAAATAAATTCAAAATTATTACTTGGAAGAAAGCAATTGAAAAGTGAAACCTATTTTAAAATATTTAGAATTTAATTGATCACTTTAGGCACATTATTTCAATTTCTATTTTTTTTCTAAAAGATGTACATGGCCCTGTACATAGAAATTGAATTGTATTTAAAATAGAAAAAAATATAATAATATTAGAGTGCTATATGTGAAATAAAATATTTTTAAAATTTCTTGCATATTATATGTCATAGTGGTTATTATTTACTCCATATTTAAAGGTTGTATATATGTTAAGAAATGGATATAAAAGTAGATCAAAATAAAAAATTGAATCCCAGGAATGTCTTTTCCCAATACAATAGAGTTGACCGCTGGGACAAGTGAAGGCAGTTTATTAGCCTGAGCTTTCAGACTACAGATAGTTTTATTTTATTTATTGGCCAAGCATGGTTAGATATGCAAGGAATTTGACTTGGTACAATGGCTCTCAGTATATTTGCAAGACAACAGTACAAATAGTACCATAAGCAAATAACAAGTTACGTACACAGCAGTAGCTATGCAGCCAGTAGAAAGGAATATTATAAATAAAGAATTAAAATAAGTATGTATTAAATATTATAATTATAGAATTAAAATAACTATGTATGCACAGTAGAAAGAAATAAGTAAAGAATTAAAAATAAGTATGTATGCTCATATAGGTTACTTTGGAATTATTTGCCTTTGTGATTTATCATGTAACATATAGCATGGGTCAAACATTTAGCTGTATGATGCTTGGGGGAAAAACTGTCTCTGTGTAGTTTTAGTATGCAATACCCTATAGTGCCTATTCGAGAGAAGAGGTTCAAACAAGCTGTGTCCACGGTCTCAGGGATCTGCACATATCTTCTCTGCTCTTTTCTTGATCCTCTCAAAATATAGGTCATATATGGAGGGCAAGTTAGCTGCAATTATTCTTTCTGAAATCTTGACTGTATGTTGCAATCTCTACCTGTCCTGAATAGTTGCAGTACTGAACCAGACCTTTATAGATGTACGAAGAAGAGATTGTATGATTCCTCTGTAGAACTGTATCAGCAGTTCTTGAGCTAAGTTGAATTTCTTCAGCTGACGTAGGAAGTACATTCTCCGATGTGCCTTCTTAGTAATAATATTTGTTGTCCATTTCAAGCCTTTGGAGGTTATAGAAATTATAGAGATTAAATTCAAAGGCTTGGTTTTTCTTTGAATTTTATTCTTTGAATTTCATACCTCTGACAATGGATTCAAGTAATAATCCAAAACCACAGCCTAATAAAGGACCTTCACTTGTCCTTGTTGATTGACTCTATTTTATTGGTAAAAGAATATAAGAGTTTAGCAGTATTCTGTTTCTATATACATCAATATAATCCAGCTTCATCACAGAAGATATGAGATTCCCAACAATTTTGTCATAAATATATTTGCTTAACCATGATGATGCCAACATGGCTGAATTTGTATGGTGACATCTCAATGAATACTCTGACCTTTTGTACTTGCATTAGTTTGTAAAAAGTGGAATTTGAATCATAATACAGTTATTGTTGGGAGTATGGTAGCTGAGTGGTTAAGACACTGGGCTTGTTAGCCAGAAGGTCGGCGTCTTGAGTTCAAGACCCAAGCACTGTTCTGTAACGGTGAGCTCCCATTCCTTCCCCAGCTCTTGCCAACCTAGCAGTTCAAAAGCATGTAAAAATGCAAGTAGATAAATAGGTACCACCTAATTCAGTGGGAAGGTAACAGTGTTTTGTCTGCCTCTGCATACAGTCATGCTGGCCACATGACCACAGAAGCGTCTTCAGAAAACACTAGTTCTTAGGCTATGAAATGGATATGAGCATTGCTCCCTAGAATCAGTCATGACTGGCAGGGGAAACCTTTACCTTTGTACACAAATTGTTACTTTTCTTTTTATTTATTCATTTATTTAAAACATTTATATAGTTGCCCATCCTTCAACCAATTCTGGGTGGCTCCCAATCAAAGATGAAAAGACATAGAAAATCATATTGAAACTATAAAACTAAACCAACTAAAACTTTAAAAACAACAAAAACTTGGTGCCAAATCAAAACTTCTGATGTTCAATGACCTAGTCTTCTCCCAAGGCTAAGGGGAAAAGCCAGATCTTTAAAGCCTTATGAAAGGCTAAAAGGGAGGAGGGCTGCTGAAATTCAGGGGGCAAAGTATACCTTAAGACAGGGGCTGCCATTGAAAAAGTATGCTTCCTAGCTTCCATCAGATGGGAATTTTTATGGGAATGGACTACAGAGTGCTCAGCCTATCTGGCCTGGGAGCTAGGTAGATCCCCTTAGAGAAAAGTACTCCCGCAGATATGTGCCCACCTTGTCCCTCTAGGCATGTTCCTGTGGAACAGGAATTATGGTATATAAGCTCCATAATAACATATAACATGAATGAGCAGTTTAGAAGAATAAATATTACTTTTATTTTATTGGATGATTGTGAAATACTCACAAAATTTATAGGTTTAGCTTATTATTAACATATTACAAGATAGGACATTTTAAAAGCATGAATCATATTTTACTGGGTATGTTTTCACATTATTTGAGTACATGATGATCATATGTCACTGACTGATATAAATTACTCATCCTCATTTTTGACAAAATGTCATTTTAGTATTTTGTTTGATAAGATAAAGCAACACAAATATGTGGCAAAGGAACAGAACAAATTATTTATTTTACTCTTTTATAAAACCATGAACATTTACTATACTACTTGTACTTCTTATTGTTTCTTTTTCTCTCATTCAACAGTAAGTTCAAAACTTTTTAGTGTGTGACGTCTCTTCCACACACAAATGTTTAAGAATAGGTTCCAGTTAATCTAGAGAACTATACAAAGAGAGGTTATGAGAGTCTCTTCTGGGCCAAGTGTTTATTCTCTTATGAAGAGCACAGAGGAGCAAGTCAGAAGTCCTTTCAGATATGTAGATGACACTGGGTAAAGTAGATAATACATTCGAAGACCCAAACAGATTGGATAACATTGAGAACTAGAGCCAGACTAACAAAATGGATCTCAGTAGAGATAAATGTATAAGATTCTGTACTTTCATGGGAATATTATTTGTGCAAATATAGGACGGATAGCATATCTGAAAAAAACACTGGGGTTTTAGAAGATACAAACAAGCTAAACCTAAGTCTGCAGTACAATGTAATAGGCAGAAACATAAATAGAATATTATTTTACATTGTATCAACCAAAATTTATGTCTTGGGATACAGGCTTTGTTTTGCCTCTTCACACCATACAATATTTTAGGAACTTTCCTTCTATCATACAACCGTTTAATGGAAAGAAAATTAATTCATCTGTTTATAACTCCATCGTATATATTCCACGTTTTAACTGTTTGAAATGTTGTAGGATTGCGGCCAACTTGCTTTCACTATGATGCTAAACTGAGATTTCAAATGCCATCTTCTTGGTAGTATATTGCAGTGGAATTAAAGCTTGGTTATAAGGAAGCGTGTGTGAGATTATAATGTTAGTCTGCCAGCATCACTGCATGTACAATAATTTTATCTCAGCTTAATTCTTTTTACTCTCAGATAATATGCATCTGAGCTACTGCTTTATATGATTTCATTTTCATACTCCTTATTACTTTCTAAAACTCATTTTCTTGGTTTTTTTAATAGTTTTCTCTAACTTCCCTTTTTCATTAAAAAAGGAAGAAAAACTGCAAGTCACAGTGAGTCAAGAAAAACAAGCTGCTGTGCTGTAAAATAAATAGACTTGATACACTACAAAGTAAATCAATTCTATCCAAGATTAAGCTGAAATGCTTACTTGATCTTCATGTCTCAACATCTCGATACTTAACCAGATGACAGCAGTGGTTTTTGGTGCAACATATCTTTACTAACCCAGGCTATCTTTTGATGAGAATGGAACAAAATGCTGCCCTCTGCCATCAAAACATCCCTCTAGCCTTATTTATTTATGAGAAGCTTTGTACTGGGTACAGACTGATACATATGTTATCCAGCTTTCTGTAAAACATCACATGGTATTAGTAATCAGGGTTTTAGAGGATAGCAGCACTGCCAGTTTTAAGTGCCAGCAGTTGAAATAAAATGTAAGGCTGAGAAATACTCTAACCTCCATGGATAGCTCTGTCTTCAGAGATAATTCCAGTCTTCATACAACCTGAACTGTTTTCTTTCTGTTTACGTGCTTGAATTAAGCATATTCCCAATGTGCACATGTGTGATTCAAAGAAGTAAAGAAACAGTTTCTAATGGGAAAAATACAACTGATGCTATTTGAATATATTATTCAGAAATCTGAAATGCTTATTCAGTGCAAAGTTGCAAACATCAACTTGGTCTCTCAATTTGATTTTCAAGCATAATGCTGGAAATGGAGAAACCCTACTTATACTGTTATCTGTGCTATTAATAAATATGTTTTGACATCATTGTTTTTAGCAAAATGAATTGTGCCAATTCCATGGATACACTGCAATGGTATAGAGGGATTTCTCTGAGCTATGCGGTTATTGAATGGCTCTGAGGTCATTTGACGTACTTCTATAACACTTCCTTCTTCTCCTCACGAAGAGGTCCCAGTATGCATAATGGGGAACTCCTGTCCCACCAGAATTGGCAGAAGAGACTTCCTCTGGATCCCATCTGCCAAGGAATTTAGGCTGATGGGATCAAGGAGAAGAGCCTATGGCTCGTGCCCTATGGAACATCTTGCCCCCTGAATTGAGATCTGCCCCTTTCCTTATGGCCTTCCAAAAGGGCATGAAGACCTGGCTCTGCCAATTAGCCTGGGGATTCATCATCTTATTAGACTACTAGTCATCTCTGTAACCCGTATATATGCTTTTTATATCTTTCAGCTCCTTTCCTCTTGCTCTGCTTGGATTTTTGTTTTCAGATGTTTTAATTGTGTTTTATTGATTTTTACTGTTTTTATGTTTTTTTATTGTAAACTGTGTAGAGTCACCTGATTTTGGTGGCATAGAAATCTAACAAATAAATAAATATTAGCTGGATAAGGAACCTGTTGAATATTGAC
>JANHZU010009239.1:210208-221500 GCA_032468055.1 Acrochordus granulatus | reverse complement strand
TTCCTTCCTTCCTTCCTTCCTTCCTTCCTTCCTTCCTTCCTTCCTTCCTTCCTTCCTTCCTTCCTTCCTTCTTCTCTTTGCTGCTTTTCTGACCAAATAGGAAGTGGATGGTGATGGCATTAAATCTTGCCACTAATTGCTGGTGCAAGGGCTTATTAGATACAGTATCAAGAACCTCCTGGAGTATTTGTTTATATATATATATATCCCACTTTTACTTTTAACAACACAAAACAGAATATATATTGTTCTTCCTGTTTTTCCTGTAATAACAATCCTGTGACACGAATTAGGCTGAGAGAGAGTGATGGGGCCAGAGTGTCCATGCTTAAGGGAGAACTAGAGTTTATGGTCTCCTGGTTTCTAGCCCAGTAACTTAAACACCAGAAAGACAGGCTCTTCCAAACCCTAAACATATATTACATAAGCCCTACACAACCATATTCTCATATAGCCTAAACCTGCATACCATCTTCAATGGAACAAAAAATACAGTTATTTCTCATGTTAAAAAAATGGTACTGATTCATACACAAAACCGAAATTCATTACAAACAGTGGCTGGAATAGCCTCAGATATCTTCTAGTTGATTGTAAATGACTAGGGTAGGAAGGTAATGAAATTCTTATTTACTTTTTGAACAAAATAGTAATTTTCCATCAAATTTAGATGTCTAAAATATTAGGGAAGCATGGTATGTGAATATTGATGATATGATTGATTCTGACCAGGAGGTAGACAAATAATTATACTTGCTTTTTATATTATTCATTTATTTGTTCCATTTGTAGATGGGTTATAAAAAAGAGAAACAGTCCACTAAAATATTTAAAATTAATAAAAGCAATTTAAACCATTACATTTAAATACAGTTTTTTAAAAACTAAAATATGATTGCAAAAGCCTACCATAGAAGTATGCTTTTAAGCCTTATTTAAAGGCTTGCAGAAATAGCAGTCTCTAAACTGCAGCCAGATGTAGTTTCCAAGGTTCATTTATAGTTATAGAGAAAGTCCAGCTTTCCAGACCTTTCCAGATGAATCAATTGCAATGGCAAGCAAGCTTTAATGAGAACTATGTAGATACTTTGGAAGAAGGAATTTTACAAAGTAATCTTAAAGTTGCTTTTCCTATAAAAAGTAGCTGTTAAGGTTCACGATGTGTTTGTTTGTTCATATGCATTGAAAGAATCAAATAAACAGATTTGGACATCCAGAAGTGGGACATCAACTAGAATGCAGCTGGAGGAAATCTCATGCTGAATGTGATTAACCACAGATTAGAGTCTATTTTTGGATCTAGTTGGTAGTTGTGAGAGCAGTGAAGAAACTTTTGTTCTCTGCCTCCATTGTATCTTTTCAATGTTACACAGCAGAGCTTTCCAAATAACCATTTTCTTTCAATCTGGCCCTTGGAAAGAGGTTGTTGTACCCTTGGTAGCCCATTATGAGAAATTTCTGAGAATTTGAAGCTAAAGCTACTTGCATTACCACAGTTTAGTCTCCACAGATATGCAGCTCCAAAATGTTGTTATGCACCATTCAGTCCTCTTTTGCTGGATGAGTTTCAGTTGTTGAGGTCTGAGATGGTTAGATAGCATTGTGGATGCAATGGGCATGGGTTTGGGCCAACTCTGGGAGGCAGTACCAGACAGGGAGGACTGGTGAGCTGTGGTCTGTGGGATCACAAAGAGTCGGACATGACTGAGTGACTGAACAACAGCAAAGGAGGTGGGCAAAGTACTTGGATATGTTTGATTCTTGATCTTCTTGGCTTTTCAAATCTAGTAGGAAGGAACTGTCTGGCTTGGCCCAAGAGGTTGTAAAGGTAGAATGAGTAGCTGCAGTATCTTTTAAAATGACAGTAATCAGGCCACTTATGAAGAAACCATATATAAACTAGAAGATGAGAATAACCTTAGGCCAGTGGCCAATATTTTCTTTGTAGGCAAGGGTGCTATTTGGTGATGGCTTATTGATTCCAGGCTCTCGTAGGTGAAACTTATTTTGTAGATTTACAATTACATATTAGCATCATATTGGTACCAGGTACAAGCCTTTCCATTTTCCAAAGCTTTCTAATTTGATTTTAATTCATATTGTTTTAGATTTTGAATTATTTTCTTGCAGCTGCCTACTTTATATGATATGATATTTCTATTCAGTTTTATTGCACATGTTTTTATTTAAGTTGTAGTGTTTTTAGTACATTTTGTTTTATTGTAAACTGCCAGAAAAGTTTGTCTAGTGGGCTGTTTAACCATATAAATAAGCCACTTATAAACAAATAAATGATTACCTTTTTATTTCCTTTTATAAAATGAAGCTTAGAGGTATATAATACTTCGACATTAGTTCAGGCTAATATTGCAACATGACATGAACTTTTACCAAAATCACATGCATTTTTTTCCTATTTATTAAGAGTTTTAAGGAGAAAGTATACTTTTTCATGCATGAAGAATTGGCCAGCACAAGAAGTTGGTCACTGAAAGAATAATAAGTACACCATGAAGAAATAACTACTTTGGTGATATAGAATATTACAAGATCATTCTGGCACAGAATGATTGTGCAATATTTTATATTGGTCACTCTTTGATTCTAACTGATACTCCAAGAACTTTAAATTTTCCCCTTATCTATCTAAAGCACTACTCCAAAAGGAATAAAATATTTCCCAACATATTGCCTGAGTTTTCTACATCATTTAAAATCTTAATGATGAATAACTCTTTAAAAAAAACTATTAAAATAACCATAGCAAGGAAACTCTGTTTAAAAGCCATCTGTTATAGAAAGATTAAAAGATTGCATTCTAAATATGTGAATTGTGATAAAACAATAAACACACCTGGCACAGTTCCATATTATTAATGACTCATTTATCCTCGAAGGTGCAACCTGCTCAATTTAATGTTGACCAGAAATGAAACACAAATAAAATATGCTATTTATGCTGACACAAAGAAAACCTTTTCTTAACAATGAATTTGGCAACATATAAAATATTCCTAAATGTGGTTGCTCAACTTCTAATATCAATAAATGTATATATTGGATATAATTCCATATCTGTGAGGAGGAAAACATAGTTCTTAAAGTCTAATGAAAAAAATCACAAGAAGACAAACAAGACATGAGTATATAATCTCACATTTTCTTTTTCTAAACCAGTAGGATGACTAATTATTCCTTTGAAATGGGACAATGATTTAGATAATCTTCCCTGTGTGGCAGGGAAGTAAGATAATTTATTATGTATAACTGGGACCTTATTTTCTTACTGAAGAATGCTTTGGGAAAAAAAAACATGATTGGCATGCAGATAAAATGAAAAAAGAAGAGATACTGGGGAAAAATAATTGTCCACATGTCATAATTGTCACATGACCTACAAAACTATCACATAATTCTAGACATAACACATACTTATATTGATTGTAATAATTAATGGTAAGAGAGAGAAAATCTTTTGATGTTCAGAGACCATCTTGAGTTACATCACACATCTGAGAGTCAAAACTTGGCATTGACCACATATAAAGGATTATTTCATAGATATGAAAAAAATAAATTAGAATAGATTAAAAGGAGATAAGATAATTTTTAACAAAAACTAGAAAACTACATTACAAAATCTTGATATATTCTGTTATTTAAACATAGAAGTTTAAAATACTACTTTTTCAGTCATCACAAATACTGCTGATTTTTTTTGCAATAAATAGTACTTGTTTTGCATAAAAATATCAATTAGCAATTGAATATATATGTCCATCCAGCCTTTGTTTTAATAGCTGGAGTGAAAAGTAGGATCCATGTCTCCTGATACAATGTATTTGAGTATTTCCCATTGTTATTGCATTTCTCATAATGTTTAGTTAAAATTCACTTATCCATAATTTATGCCCATTTGATTTCAGTCCTGCTCTCCAAAGCATCATTTCCATGTTCTGCATGAAAGGCTTCCAGGTATTTGTAAACTGCAATCATGTTGTTCTTTCATTAAAAGTTAACCTTGTTCCTTCCAGCAAGACAATACTCCATACATTCATTAATACACACAGCTCAAAAAAATGTTATAGAAAAATATATTAGCTTCTGTTGCTGTTTTACCAATTCAGTCATGTCTGACTCTTGGCGACTTTATAGGCAAGTGCTCTCCATGCTATCCTATCAAACACAGCTTCTTTCAATTGTTGGATGTTCATCTTTGTATCAAGCCAGCATGTTCTTTGCCTGCCCCTTCTTCTTGTTCCACTAAATATGCCTAGCATTATTGATTTCTCTAATGAATTTGCCTGCATGGCATGGCCAAAGTAAGTCAAATGTAGTCTTGTGATTTTGGCTTCTAATGATGTGTCTGTTTTTATGATTCAGCATCTCTCTGTGTTACTCTGACCATCCATGGTATACAATTTTCACCAGCACCACAGTTCAAAGGCATCAATTCTTTGGTCAGCCTTACTTAGCATCCAACTCTCATAACCATACATCATTACAAAGAAGATTGTAGCCTGATTTTTGTATTTATATCAATATCTCTGCTTTTCTAGATCTTATCCATTTTAACCATTACGGTGTGGCCTAAGGTTATCCTGCATTTGATTTCAGATGTAGAATTGCCATCATGAACAATTTTTGATTCAAGGAAGATAAATTCTCAAACTCATTCAATTTCCTCCTTGTTGATTTTAAACATCTCATGTTCATCTGCTGCTGTTGTAATTATCTTTGTTTTCCTAATGTTAAGATTCAATTCTACTTTTTCACTTTTGTCCTTGATTTTCCAGATCATTTTTTCCAGGTTTTCCTTATTTTCAGCCAATAGTATTATAACATCTGCGTACCTCAATTTATTTATTTATTTAACACATTTCTATGCCGCCAATTTCTGAAGACTCTTGGCGGCTTACATAGATTAGCTAATTTATACATTATGTGTTACTAACCCCACCCGCCCAGCTGGCTGGCGATGTTCACATCCGAGGCATCCTGCGCAGTTCCTTCTCTATCCCCAGTGGGAGGGAAGTCCAGCTTGGCTCACCGCTCAACTCTGACTTGCCGTTCCCGCCATAGCCAGCCAGCTCCCATGGAAGTGGTACCCAATTTATCTAATCGTCAGTTTTTATGTGCTTTTGAACTGCTGGGTGGGCAGGAATTATGTATTGTTCTTCCCCAAATCTGTACTCCAAAATCAGGCAGATCCAGTTCTAATTTCCAATCACTTCAGAATACAGATTGAACAAAAATGGTGATAAAATGCATCCCTGTTTAACCCCCTTATTGATCCTAAACAAATCTGTGTTGCCATATAGTGTTCTCACTGTTGCCTCCTGGTTAGTGTACAGTGATCTGATAAGTCTGATCGGGTGGATTGGGACACCAAGATCATGTAAAGCCACCCATAGCTTATTGTGTTCTACACAGTCAAAAGCTTTTTGGTAATTGATATTCACGAGCCTTTTCCATAATCCATGTAATATCGGCAATATTGGCAAAAGTGTCATTCCCTTTTCTAAGTACAACTTGTAAATCAGGCAATTCCTGATCAATGACATTCTATAGCCTCTGTTGAATTATCTTTAACAGAATCTTGTTTGCATGAGAAATCAATCCAGTTGTGCAATAGTTGAACCAATATCTGGCATTGCCTTTCTTTACTCAGGGGATAAAAACAGATCTTTTCTAGTCCGGAGGCCATTTACATGTAGACTCTTGACACATGGTAGTGATGATGTTAACTAACACTGCTCTTAGTAATTCTGCAGGTATTCTATCAATACCTGGGCTTTCCTCTTCAGCAATTTTTCCATGTCCTGTTCTAGTTCTTCTTTTATTGTTGTCATCTTTATGATAAGCCAAAACGTTATAGAGTTCTTCCATATATTTTTTCCACCTGTTCTTGATCTTCTGCTGGTCACTTAGTGCATTCCTGTTGCAGTCTTTAACTGTTCCTTGCTGTGAGGAAAAGCTGGATTGCATCATTTTCACTATGGCAAACATGACTTTAGTATGTCCCTTTCTGTTAGCTTCTTCCAGATGTTGACATTGCTCCCCCCAGTGCCTGTTTTTGTCTTTCCTGGCTTCATATTGGAAATTGCATTTAGCTTTTTAACTTCAACCTTATTACCTTTGGCTTTGGCCATCCTTCGCTGATCAGCCATTTTGAGGGTGTCATCAGGTAGCCATTTGTTTTTCTTTTTGGTTTCTGTCATGACACATGTTTTCAACAATTTCAGTGATGTTACCTTGGATCTCTCACCACTGTTGATTTGGATCTTTCCCTTCAAGATTCAGTGGTTCAAAACTATTCTTAACTTCAGTGGCATACCTAAGTGAGATGTTGTTTACACTGAATTTTTGGGGTATAAGACCTTTTTTCACTTTGCACAGTTTGAGCTTCAGTTTAGCCATTAATAGCTGATGGTCTGAGCTACAATCAGTGCCAGGAATTGTCTTAACAGATGCAAATGAACCTTTTCAACATTGTTGGCATAAAATGAAGTATATCTGATTTTGATGTTCACTATTTGGTGCTGTCCATTTGTATAAATGTTGCTTGTATTTAATAAACCATGTGTTCATTATGCTGAGATGATTTTCCTGGCAAAATTGTATTAGGCGATTGCCAGCTGCATTCCATTTACCTAGCCCAAACTTGCCTACTATTCTTGCAACTTCTCCTCAACCTACTTTTGCACTGAAATTGCCCATAATACACAAAAGATCCTTTTTTGGTATTTGCATGAGAGCACATCGAAGCTCGCTGTAAAATGTTCATTTTCATCATTATTAGAGTCTACAGTTTGTGTGTAGATTTGTATTATGGTGATGTTGAGTGACTTGTCTTGAATTTGGACAGATATAATGCTATCACTGTATGCTCTGTGATTCTCAACATATTTAGCCACTTGTTTGCTTATACAGAATGCAACTCCTTTTCATCTGATGTTACCATTTCCATAAAAAATAAACCATAAACTAGTCTGATTTGAATTAAGCACTGCCTGTCCAGTGGAATTCACTGATGCCAAGGATGTCTATATTTGCTCTAATCATTTCTCTTTTTGCAATGTCAAGTTTCCCTATGGACATGCCTCTAACATTCCATGTTCCAATTTGATATGACTTTGTACAGCATAGGTTGCCTTTTCATCATGAGCACCATCAATTGCTGGGCTTCCCAGAGGTTTTCCTCCAACAATGTCATAAAATACCTGGCTACTAAAGCTAAACCTTGGTCTTCCCCAGTAGCTTGCAGGCTACCATCCAGCCTGGAGGGTCCATGTTGGTAACCATATCTGAGTCATGTTGAGTTATTGCCATAAAATGTTCTGATGAGATTTTTACAGGATATTCATCATGGTTTTTCCCAAAAATTTCCATTATCTGGGTTTGGGATTGGTATATGGTTGATGAATCAACCTGGGTTGGGTTATTCACTTCTGTCTGTTTCTCTAATATGTATTTTAATATATTTTATAAAAAAATAATGTTTCTGTTGTTTGATGTCATACTTTTTAAAGTTCAAAGAGAGGATAAGTTGTTTGCCATGACAAAGTAAATTGTGAAGATACATTCATTTCTTTAAAACAATATCTATAATGAGAATGTTGACCTAAGCCATTGTAAACTGGAGAACCATTCATGACTGTACAGTAATTGTACTGTAAAGGCACTGGAGGCAATTCAATTGCATGTGGCATCTTCTTTTCTATCATTTTAACAGCCTTATCGTTCTGTTATTGATACTAATATTACATGGCATAGAAGATGCATAATTAATTTACTGTTATCACTACTCCTATGAAAAATGATAAAATCTCAGTTATATAAGAAGCAGCTTAATATTGGACACATGAAGCATAAATGCAAATATGGAAAATGAAACAATTTATATGACCTCTAAGACAACTCAGGTTCAATATATGTTTCAGTTACAGGTTAACAAGAAAAAAGCTTATGACTGACTTTTTTTAAAGAAAATAATAGTATTCTAGAAATACAATGAACTAGGTTAGGCAATTTAATATTTTAATAATTTTATGTTAATAAATAGCATAAAATATGCTTGTATAGGCTGGCCAAAATCAAACTTCACTCTTAAATGCTCTGGATTGGATTGAAATATTCTTTGTTAAAGAAGTTAGATAAATTCTAATCAAACCTTTAATGATTATGTTTATTATATACACAAAAATCATAGCTGCCAATTCTTTAACTGGTGTTGGCTGTCATACATATTGAGATGCTCCCAAGAATGTAGGGTATTGTAATGTATCAGTGTAATATACGTGTGGATCCAAGCAGTGTGGCCTTTTGCAATAAACATATGGAAATGTTGTCAACAAACAGATTTTCTAAGTGCCGTTAAAGATTTTTTGGTAAGGCACCCGGTGTGCCAAAAACTACTGGGATCACCATGGCCAATTTATGCCATAATCTTTCAGTTTTGATTTTCAGATCTTGATCTTCTCCAGTTCTTTGTCTTTTACTTTACTATCTCCTGGTATTGCCATATCAATTATCCATATGTTCTTCTTTTCAACCACGGTTAAATGTGGTGTGTTATTTTATGAATTTATTATTATAAATATTATATATTTATATTAATTATATAAATATCATTTATATGCAATACATAAATATTATATAAATAATAAAGAGTTGTTTTGAGTTGGTGGCATATAAGTCAAATAAATAACTCAAGGTGGCAAACATATTTAACATACCTTCCTTCTCCTTTTTTCCCCACAACAGCAACCCTTTGAAGTAAGATGGGCTGAGAGAGAGTGTCTAGTCCAAAGTCACCCAGCTAGCTTTCATGGCTGAGGAGTTATGAGCCAAGAACTTTATCAGTTTCTAGATGGAAATCCTGCAATATTTTAATGTGCTCATTTTTTATTGCTTTTTCAACTCTATGTACCTGAGCAGACAAAATCAATCCTTCAGTTTAATGTTCCAGTTGTAAGCCTAGTTGCAGAATTACACCCAGTGTTTCTGATACATATTTTTTTTAAAAAATAGTTGAAATGGAGTATACATCGTATATTACTATTAAAAATATACAATACAATGAAAACAATAGCAACAACTGAGTAAGAATCAAAGTGATAAGTTGTGACACTCATCCATTAACTTTTTGACACCGGTTTTATGTAGTAATTTAAGATTACAATTCTAAACCACAATCTGAATTCAAAATATTTATTTTATATTACTTTCATAAGACTATATTCTAAGATGATAAATTATAGATAACATTGTTTTAGCAAGATAATGGATCAACAGATCAACAGCAAGCCATGTTGCTTCCATAAAGCATATTATTTTTTAGGAAGTATATGAGGTTTGGTCTTGACCCTTATTTATTTATTTATATCCTGCCTTTATTTTCCCCACAACAGCAACCCTGCAGGTGAGTTGGGCTGAGAGACAGTGACTGGCCCAAGGTCACTCAGCTGGCTTTCATGGCTAAAATAGGACTATAATTTACGACCTTGCAGTTTCTAGTCTATTACCTTAACCACAAGACCAACACTAAATATGAGAGTCTTATTTCCAGCAATATCTAAAAAATAATCTGCTTTTGTCAGTCAAGTCTTTTTTTTTTGGTTCTAGTATCTAACACATACAACCCTCTGTTTATTGTTGTTTGTTTTCAAATTTATAAATAATCACACATTCTGCCATATGTGTGCAATTACAATTTGAGTTAAAATTATATTTAAATCAAAGAGGTTCTTGGTTAGCATCTTAAATTATTTGTGTCTACAGTAAAATTTTAAAATAGCTTGAAGAAATGTAATTGTAACTTGATCCTACTTTAAAACAAACAAGTAAATAATGGAGAAAACTAAGTTTTTCATATACTGTTTTCTGTAGTTCCTTCAAAAATTTCTCCAGTTTGTCATGACTCTTTTGAGAATTTGATAAAATAAATATGGAAGCAAAGAAGAAATGATGATTCATGACAAAATTTGTTCCAGGACCCTATCTCCAAATTATAATGTCTCTTGTATGATGTCATATGAAATATGTATCTATTCAAAATTCTAGAATCAGTAAAATCCAATCAGGGTTTTACTAGAAACAGTAAACCACTACCAAACCCAATATGCATTTTACAGATAAGAGTAGATGTCAAACTGAGGAAATTATATTGCCCCAAAGCTCTCCAAGAAGATATCACAGTTGGATTATCTGCCTATCATCACTCCTTGTACTGCAGATGTTTTTGATACCTGTTTTTCTAAAATCAGATGCACCAATTTTATTTAAGTCAAATAGCATAGATAACAAGATGTACACTAGGTTGTATTACAGTAAGAAAGCAGCAGATAGCACAGGCATAAAAAGTTAGGCATGACTGGTGGTGCAAACCCATCTTTACAAAGTCGTTTGTTGTCTTCGTGGTACAAGAGTTGGTGAGGTTTATCCTTCTATGCAGCAGAGGAGAAAATACTTGATGTTTCTGAACTCAACATTATTGCTTATTTTGTTTTTGACCTCTTAATTTTATATGAAAAGGATATAGTCATGTTGGAACATGACTAGAATAAAAACAATGACTAGAATAAAAATTACTAGAATAAAAAATAAAGGGAATATGAGGAAGACATTTTGAGGCAAAGAGATGAAAACTATATCTCAGATAAAAGGTTTTTCAGATTTTTTTAAGCTTTTATAATTCTGATGCTATGTACAAATTATCAATTAATTAAATTGAGTTGCCAGAGTCATTAAAATATTTTCTTTCTTTCTTTCACTCACACAAATAGGCATACACTTCTTATACTTAATTACTAGAGAAGAAGAAAAAAATCAGTTTAAATCCAAGTATGGGAACAATGCTGACAAAAACATAAATTAGAGGAAGAATTTAATTTAAAAAATGTCAAGAAGGATAGATAGTCTTAATTCAATAATAATGCCTGGTTTAGAAAGCTTCTGTCTTTAAATAAAGCATTCATGCACTCGATTACTTGTATACGACCAATCTTTGATTTCCAATCTAGGTTTATTTGTTTTTTGTGTGATTAGCATACAAATGCCAAAAAGACCAAAGATGTGACTATACAAGGTGACGATTAGAACAGAACTATGACTTTTATGTAAATGAGTTGCCAGCTTGAAAGGAAATCTTAGCTAAATCTTGAAGTGATATTTTTTTAATGAGTCAATGATTACAGTTGCTAACCTGTTGTTCCCCCCAGTGAGGCACCACCTTGCTGTGGTTGGGAGGCTTGTGTGCTCTAATGAAGATGAGAGCTCTGCCAGAGGTTC
>JANHZU010009239.1:170784-185784 GCA_032468055.1 Acrochordus granulatus | reverse complement strand
AGCTGTATATTACACAGACTTATTATAACTTAAGAAGTTCTGATCTGGATAACATTGTGGCTTGAGATTGTCAGAGTTCAAAATATGTTTTTCTGAGTATGCTTGCTAAGTTAATTGTTCCTGCACACCTTCCAACTAGAATTCATATTAGACTATATGACATTTTTTATAGCACTCAGATAATGTAAATAACACCCCTCCCCCTTTTGGTTTACCTATTTGTTATTTAAACGAATTAAAGTTTTCTATAGCCTACCTTTTTAAAGGGAACTTTAGCATTCTTCTCAAGTTTCATTGACATAAACTTGAAAGGAAAAATATTTTTTAAGCTAAAAGTTCACATCATGTAATTTTAAATCCCAAGTGGTGTATAAACATCAAAAGAAACTTTGGACTGCTAATCCTAGGAAATGAGTTTTATGGACTGAATTCAACAAGGCTTCAGAAATGGTTCCATCTGCTGCCTAGCAGCTGGTGAAAGGATAAATTTAATTCATTAATTCATTTGGAAAAAAAGGATCCAAGCAGTAAAGACTTCATTGCTCATAATGCATATAGGTGGAAATCAAAACTGAAATTTGTCATAATAGATCATTTTTTATAATTAGCAGTGTTTTTATCACTATTTTTTCAACAATCCTGAAAATGTATCTGAAATGTTTTGAATGATATAAACCACTATTTTCATTAAAAAAAAATCTGAGTAGTTCTTTTTTAAATGTACCAGGTTATGGCTTCAGACACACCTCCCATTTTCTTGTGCTATAACTTTATTCTACAAAACTTTGAAACTACTCTGTGGGAAACTACTCTCTGGATATATAAATTAAATTAATATTTTTTTCCTAACAATAAAACAATTTAAGCAGCTGTCTATATTTAGTTAAAATGAACTGAATTTACAATTGAGAATTAAATC
Source organism: Acrochordus granulatus (assembly GCA_032468055.1). NCBI lineage: Eukaryota > Metazoa > Chordata > Lepidosauria > Squamata > Acrochordidae > Acrochordus > Acrochordus granulatus. The sequence continues at coordinate 184,865 of JANHZU010009239.1, read as the reverse complement.
GGAATAGATAAATTTAAAATTAAAGAATCAGATATCTTCCTGAAGGAAAGCATGTATAATTTTGTCTTGTGCACAGCAGGAAAAAAAATGGGAGAAAAGATTTGTTTCCTACACTTCAACCCACCTTTTTTAACATCTACTAAAGTTTTACAAGAAATATATATGGAAGGCACATGAGTTTATTTGTTTGCTAGAATTATTTGACTAGATAATTTAGAACACCACTGGAAATGCTAGCCTGGGTGCAAAGGTTATTGAATTCCACATCTCTGGAGGGCATCACTTTGGGAAAGCTGACTTAATACAGTGGAGTGCTGTGGAAATATTAATGCTGAGGGCATATCATTCCAGCCTATCATCTGTTATATCTGTACTTAAAATCCAGCAATGAATGAAACATTTCTCAAAAGTCTGATACTCTTTCAAAAAAATATCCTTAACTTTTAAACCAGACGTTGCTAGTTAAATCTGACTTATTTCTGTCTGATGAGTGTATTGAATGATAAAGTTTAGATAGTAAAGCAATTACAATACATGCCATGTTGAAAAAATAAAATGTGTGCATTTGTGTTTCTCCTATGATGATGATTTCGTGAAAGATATTTGGCTATCCATGTTTCTTCTCTAGCCCATAGCTCATATGCTGGGCTTGCTGGATTTACCATAAAGGTTCTGTTCACACCCTGTGGGTTGGGTTAAGAATTAGGATTTATGAATTTACTTCTACTGCTGCATTGTTTATACAGCTTTGGTTTAGTTTTGATCCCCCCCTTTTTTTTTTTGCCTTTGAGGCTCTTCTACAGTGTCAGCTGCTGACTGATAGTAGGAGAACGGCCTCATGGTGTGAATGAAAGGGACCTAGCGGTTGGTAAACAGAGATAAGGAATAAATAGAGCACAGGCAAAAGGAGATAGTTCTGTGAGTGCCCAGATTGCCGCCAGTCTGTTCAAGTGAGATGCAGTGCCTGTCCTTTTCCCAGATTAAATTAGTGAGCGAAATCTCCAGTGACCTCCTCCCCTTATCCCCATACTCTTTAGCCAAACTGAACAGCCTCTGCTGTAAAGTATTCATTTTATCTAGGGACAAGTTGGACAATAGAACTCTCTCTGATACTTATGGACAGCTGTCGTCATTCAGTGGGGTTTTGAGCATGTCATTCTTCATAGGAGTTAAAAGGGTTTATGGCTTGTAACTGAAGAGAGAGCAGAGATTCATGAATGCCAGCTCTGAGGGTGCATGGAAAGAAGGAGTGAGAAAAGCACACCTTTGCCCACCTGTGTGAAAAAAAATGGTTCAGCTTGGTTTCTTACATTCATTTAAAAGGATTTCAGTACGAAAATGTAATTACACCGAAGCATGATCTGGATACAGAAAATAATATTCACAAATATTCAGGATCTGCAAAGTTGTGGCAATTATTAGCGGTCACAGTGCAAACCTTTCTGACTGTCCCAGTCTATTTTGCTCCATTGTCTGTGTTTAAATCTCATGCCTCTTCCCTTCAAAAAGCTCCTAAGAAACATTAAAGCTTCATGAGATACCTCTGTGGTCTTTTTTTTTAGTGATTTACTGCAAATATATTCAGCATCTGACTGATTAAATAGACCTTCGGCAACCTTGAGGGTCAGCGTGTGGAGTATGTACATAGAAAATGCATCAGCCCATTGTACCCTGGCAGCTAATGAGATTGGTCGTTAAGTAAATGACACAAAGCCTACAAAAAAAGCTTAGCAGCTCACTAGAGTATCACAGTGTCCCTGCACACCACACAACGACACAAACACTGGACTAACTTAGCCCACCCCTGCGTTATTCTACATCATTGCTTCCCTGATGTCAGCGCGAGAGACAGAACAAAGGCTAAAAGGCACACGGTAAGTCAGTCTGACAATTATGCCCTGGGGAGAAAGTAGAGCAAATTTTAGCCTAAGCATAGGCTTGGAAGTCCATTTCTGGACAAGTAGGTCATAATGGAAGGAAAGCTTTTGTGCCACTTCAGTATAGGGTCTTTTTTTTTTAAATGGTGCTTTTTCCTCTCTCTGTCATCTTCACAAAAGTTTTGAATTTCTAAAGTAAAGTGGAATGATGGGATGCTAAGTGAACTTAATACTGCTGGGGACTTAAGAGGTGGTAATGGGGAGAAATGTATTCTTTTGTCATATCTGAATCTAATAAGTGCTACCTCAGGTGAATCTTCATCCTATATGGTCAACTTTGTAAAAACCTACTTTTTTCTAGCTTTCCACAGAACTGCTTGAAGCTACAGAATAATAACTGTGGATTAATTTCAAATTTCCATCAACTTGCCTACTGCTTAAAAAATAGCATTGGAAATGAAGTTTTCATAAAATTTCAAATCAAAAGTTTTAGACAAGACTTTAGATAGATAAGCTTCCAGATACAAGCCATAGTATTACACTATAGTTAAAGTCCCCATGCTTTTGTTAAAAATATAAGCATGTGAGGTATTTCTGATTACAATCATAAAATCTATAAAAGTGTAAAAATAGCTGCTAATCAAATGTGTGGTTTTGTTGTAAAAATAACAGTCATTGAGTTTAGGAGATCAAATTACTTTTCCACATATCGCTCCTGTTATTTTGTTGTTGTTCAGATTCTAGAAAAAAAATGGCAACAGGAAGTTGTAGGAAAGTCTTGATACCTGAAACATTTTCTTCTGCTTTTACCTTAAAAGCAAAGTAAAAGACAAAAAGTGAACATTAAGTACAAATATATAGGATTTGCATTTGAATGTCTCTCTGTTGATAAAAATAATAATGATATTATTTGCCTTGTATTAATTAAAATATAAATCCAGAGTTTTTGTATTACCATACTGGTATAGTCTCTTTTTTATTTTTTATTATATAGAAGTTGTTGCATTTTGGAAGACAAGCATTCTAAGGTAATTTGTAAACCTCTATAAATTATATTTTCATTGAAGGTATCAGGTACTTATTGAAAGTTTTTCCACCTACATTTTCTTGGAAGCAAATATTACAAATTTGAACAGAAGAGGGGTTTACTATGGCAACTTAAAACTGCAAATCAAAGCATATTGCAATCAGTGAGAATATTAACATGGATAGAAGAACACACACAGACAAATAATATTATTTGAGAGTACCTTCATTATAAAGCAGATGCTGTAAATTCATCCTCTTTATGAATGCTAAAAGTTAAATTTTAAGTAGAATGAATAACAATATGTGCACATTGTATACAGGTTATTCATATACAACTGTTCTTTACATCTTTAATTTCTTCTACTAGGAAAGCTGAATTAGAAGTGTGTCAAGTTCAAGTTAGTAATTACAATTGTACCATATGTTCCTGAGTGTTTGTAACCCAGTAACACATGTTTGTTTAATTCTATAAAACTGTTAACTGCTACAAAAGTAACATAACATACAGTGAAAAACGTAATGCTGCATTCAAAGAAATACATCTAGAAATCATATTTCATTTCTCAGGAAAACATGTCTTTTCATCTAGAGTTTTATGCTAAAATTACTAATTTATGTTATTATGATTCATTTTTCTTCTGTAAGTTAAAATCTTGTCCATAGTTATAATTTCTTAAAGAAAAATGTCATAGCATCATCAGATTGTTTAGATAATTCTTTAAATATGTATTTAATGGCGTACATGTAATTAATGGAAAACATGTATTTGTTAAGTCTACACACCTACAAAATGTTCATGTGCCAATTTAGAGACATTTTGCAATGCATTCATAAATGCATATGCTACTTCTCCAGGGATAATATATGTCTATAGTACAGCTACCTGACTCTTGAAGAACATTTTAAACATCTGTTTTCCCCCCATGTTTTTCATGAGTAGGCATCTAACCCCAAAATATCATTAGAAATCAACCTGCAACCTTCAATAACTTTTATCATTTTATGTCTGAACATGGCATAGTGCAGACTGAAATTCCTTATTGACAAGATCATTCAACTATTTCAATTCTACAGGCTTGTTCCAGTTGTTATTTTGTGATATGCAAATTCTCCGTTTTTCAACCAAAGAAGCTGACATGTGGGCTTTAAATATGTGTAGAACAATCTCTTCCAAGGCATTTACAGCCAATAATATCCCAGGTTGCAACATTATAGTATCAGTATAACAACATACAATTGACTAAGTGTGAAGTGCAACAGGGATTGAAATGTATCTGTGGCAGAATCACTCAAACTTTGCAAGTCAAGGCTAGTGAATGTTAACTGTATAATGATTTTTTTGGGGAAGATGTTTTAATGAGAAAAGCTTAGACTGCTTATAAAATGTCAAATTAGGTTCCATTTGCCACCCAAATGAAAAATAAAATACTTCCAAGGAAGAGAGCAGATAATGAGAAAGCCTTGGAGATATCTTAAGGAATTTCTCTTAAGAGTAGGAAATATAGATTTCTTTTAAGGTACATTCCTATTGATGGGGGGAGGGACATAAATATATACTTATGTGTAAGTCTTGTTATCAGAAGTTAACTTTTTGCCAGTTTGGCTGTTGTTCACTCACTCACTCAGACAAGCAAGAAAGCAAACAAACAAACAATATCTTGGAAGAAAACTTGCTTGCAAAAACGCAGTCTGGGTGCTGAAGTTTTCTCTTGTAAGCAAACTAATTGAAATGATGCATCTAAATTTTCCTCTATATTCTTTTCCCCCAAATCATCATTGTATTTGTCAAATCTATTTTCATTTGAAGTGAGATTAGGAGTTGTGCAATAGTTCTGTCTTCCTAGAGTGATTTTATATACTTATGTACTTTCAAGTTACTGAAATATTTCATCTTAAAAGCTGCTTAGAATGATTATCAATATTCTGTTTTCAAGGGAACATATTTTTCCCCATGTATCAATCTGAGGTATAAGGATCGCAGTCCCTCTCCTTTAGTTCAAACATCATTCTTTTGTTGTACATGAAGCAGCTGAATTGCAAAATGAAATGTTAATATTTCTGAAAATATTAGTATCAACCTTGCACAACAGAGATTTACACAGTACTGAGAATTGGTTTTGTTTATTCTCAAGGAAAAAAAGTAATGATCAAAGGATTTTTAGCCCTATCAATATCATATATATGATACTGAATAAAACAGTGCTCAAAAATTGCATCTGTAGCTACTAAGTGATATTTACAATGTCCAAATGCAATCAAACATTAAATAGAACTTATCTCCAAAGGAGACTATGTTTTCATCATGCTGAACCAAATTGTTCTTCAATGACATTTTCTTGTCCCTTAATTATAGTATGAAAATATAAATCCATTTGCAAACAAAATTGCTCTTTTTCTATTTTGTGCTCGTAAAAACAGCCCAGCAATTTAGATCTAATGTGCTCCATTCTATTTGTCTCATGTAGCCTGAAACTAAATATATTTGTTAAAAGTAAGCCTAGTAGGTCTCACTGTTTACTTCCAAGCTATATATATGGATTGGGACCTTAATAGTATAAAAATATGTCACTAAGTAGTTTAGATTTGGGCAGCCACTTTCTAATATGCCTGCCAATTTATTGTGACACATCTAAGTTTTATATTAGCATCAGATGAATTATTAAAAAACCTTACATTTACAGTATGTAGATATGCATGTAGATATGTTATGAATATATTTATTGCAAAAATGAAAGAGGGTAGCATTTATGATTTTTATATATAGATCTTAAAAACACTTAAAATTCAATAGAAGTAATAAGATACTTTTGAACCCAAAGCTTATTGCATGAAATTCCCAAACAATCTTCTGTTTGGGATCCTTTTCAATAACAATCTGTTATGTTTATCAGCTTTTATTCAAATCATCATGACTTTTCTATATATGATGTTTGGAAGCAAAGATAACATGGTAGTATGTTGAATGAAAGCAAAATAATTATTCAGCCAAAGATCATTCATGCTATAGAAGGAAAATTCATAATGTTTAACTTGTGGTCAAGTTGTTTGAGCAGAACTTGTTGGGTTATGCATGTGAGCTGTCACTCTTAACAAAAAGGGTTAAAGAAAATGCATTCTGTTGCATCTGCTTATTAAATCCCTTACTTTAGTAGAAATTCAAATTTTGTAAGATTATTCGTTTTATTGATGCATATAATTATAATCACAAGCCATCTGCTGATTTGGCAGGCATGGTTAAAATCTCTAACTCTCATAACCTTTCAAGTACAGTGCCTTTGGGACTCTATTTCACTTTTATATTTTGGAAAACACATATGAACAAACAAGAGAGGTCATCTGCCAAGTCAGACCTGTTAAAAAGCATTCTTCCTCATTAGTAACCTTGGACTTAAGTATCAGGACTTTCCTGAATATTGTCTCTGTGTGTGTTTTAATTCCATCTTCAGGACCAGATTATTCTCCAATGTATTTGGGGAATCTGATTTTTTTCGGGGGATTAAACTCTTTCCTGTCACACTTGAGACCTGATTTCTTATCTCAACTAGAGGGATAAACAATGCTCAGTTTGATTGTCACAGGTGAATGAAGCTCTTTTGATCTTACTCATGTTTGAAGTACAAATGCTTAAAAACAGGAAGCAAAGGGAATAAAACACATAACTACACACCAAGGATTCCTATCATTCCATAAACTTACTAATTAGTCTCAATGAGACAATGTTGCTTTAGTCCCCATTGGTGACAGGGATAATAATAATAATAATAATGACAAATTTACAAGACTGTGGCAAGATCCGTAACAGAGCAATTTGAATATTGGAAAACAAGATATCAAAGTGAATTTTTATTTATAGTTTTCACCAGAAACATATTTGGGAGCTTTTTCATGTCTAATAAGGGGGGGGTAATTTGCATCAACAGTTGCTTTTCACCAAGACAAATCTGGATCCCTAAATTTTAAAAAGTAGAATAGTAGTACACAGTAATTTATCTTCATTGTCACTGGCCTGCTTTTTTCAAATAAAAAGCCTTGAGATCTGCTCATATGTTCCTGGCTTGTATTTTTACAGTGGTTCTTATCAGAGAAAGTTTATGGGTGATCAAACATGAATTATGTTGAAATAATTTTATATATGAATATCCCAGAACAAAACTGAGCAGGTGGGTGAAGACATTTGGTGATATCAAAAATTATAGGGATAAAACCTGGGGTTCATAATAAGCTTTAAGGAAATGCACCAAGTAAAATATGATGAAAAACAGCCATAATGTTTTTCCTTACCAAATAATATTTTGAGGTTACTTTGTTATATTTTTCATTGAATTCTCAGCTATCAGTTTGCATCTTCTTTAACAGAACCCAAACACTCTATGCAGTATGCATATTACTTTGCACCTTTGGGGAAGTTTGATTTTCACACCACCCAGCCCTTTATCAGAAAACAGGAGGTGAATGCACATGTTGAAAAGTGTCTGCACAGCTGAAATTAGGCAAACCAGCTGACTATGTCTCTGGTTTATTTTGCAACTAATTAAGTATGACATCTGTTGAAACTCAGGAAACCAAGACTCCCTTCCCCCTTTTCATGGAGTTATTTGAATGGCTTGTCTTTCACATGGAAGAAATCACAAAGATTTCTTTTGGAAACCACAAAGCATCATTTTAGAAATCCAAAATTTGAGGCACCAAGTCAATGGAAAACTGAATTGGTACCACAAGTGGAATGCGCACCCCAGTATTCAGGAACAAAATGTCCATCTATTGAAAGATGTATTGCTCTACTTCTACAGATTCATATCTACTGATAGCATTACAAATGGCCAACTGGTCCAGTTTAGCATAGAAATGGGGATGAGCACCACACTCTAGAGTCGGTCACGACTGGCAGGGTAACCTTTACCTTTTATCTTCCTTGTGAGATAAATTTATAACAAGCCTTTGCATTCCCAAATTTTTGTTTGAGTGTGGAAACCTAGAAAAAAATTATTAGATCGATAACAGATGCTATGTTAATGTTGTAGAAGAAAAGTTGCTCCTTATCATTTATAAATAATGTATTTCAAGCTTAAACCAAATCCAGACCTCTATAAATAAAAGATATGCCACACTGTGCTGTGCTGAGCTGTGCTATGCTGAAATTTTCTTCTGGTTTTTTTTTTGGCCATCTTCATTCATGTTGATGAAAAAAATAGCTTTTACTTATTCTTCCCTTTTTTAGTAAAAGAGAAGACAACCGTGGTTAAATTATCTTGTAAAGGGTATGAGAGCCCAACACTTACTGCCAGGATGCCAAAGAATATGTGTAACCTTTCTTTCCCTATATCTTTTGCTCTCCTGCATTTGCATGTGCATCTCTATAGCTCAAATGCCCTTCTGTTCCCACCCTTTTGCTCAGGGTACTTTTTTTAAAAAAGCATTGATGTTTCTTAAAATAGAGCTATGGTTGAGCTGATTGAAGAAGAAAGGAGATGAACTTTGAAATGGAAGCTATCTTAGCTGTCTAGATCATTTAGCTCACCACCATCAAAGTGGGTATCTAAAATGATTCACATTTTAGATTGTAAATAAAGGATTAAATAGTGGACCCTAGTGATGGCATCTAGTAATATCTCTCACTTTCCGCTCCAATGAAATTTTCAAAGAAAATACATGGCAGCTCCTTCCACAAAGTTTTCCTAGACAGGAGTCTGGAATGAGTTGCAGAGACCTGTAAATGGATGAAAAATTACAGCAGCAGCATTTTTTGCCATATCTCAACAAAAGTCAGTTGCAAAACACCGTCAGAAGAAATGCTTGAGAATGAAATATAAAAACAAATGTTTATTTTGTGCAGGAAGAAAACTCTAGAAATTTTCAGATTGCTAGCATGATATTAAATTGTAGCCTATTCCTCATATCATCTTATTATATCACTAAAGGATGAGGTTGGCTGGTTAAAAGATGTCCTGGCAATCTATCGCTGAGGTAAGTTTTTGCCCTAGTTAAATAAAAATAATTTCATTGATTACTTTTGGATTTCCCTATCATTTTTATTTTTAAGATGGGTACTTTCTGTGTCTCAGGCTATCCTAGGTATACATTTTGCTAATGCAAAAAAAAAAAGACACCAACAATCTATTGAAATGAATAATATTTAATAAAATTATATTTAGATTTTTGTTCTGTCATTTCTTCAGGATTTTGAAGACGTATACATAGCAATTCCCCTTTAATTTTCCAAAACAACATTACTTTATTATCAAACATTATTCTAAGTGACTTGGGCATTCTAGGCTTTTATACAGAATTATGCAGAATAAAAAAGTGAAAATGTGTTGAATAGATATCACGCTAATACTTGAAAAAGCCTATTATAGCCTAGTGCATCTAGAGCTAGTAACAGCCAAAATAAAAACAAAACACTTTTTTTTGAAGACCTCATCTGGTGGCTCATACATAAACTCAAATGTATACAGATCTCCATCCATGTTCTTGAACCTGTGTGGCACTTTTCACATTCCCAGAAATTATTGTAGGCAGCATTTATAGAGCTTCATAAAATTCATGTCTGGTACAGATGTCTCTTGCCTGGAGAAGTTTGTCTTAAGTGACTCTTTCAACAGCAAGTGGAATATTCCATTGATTGATTTAATCTTGATGTAGGTTTAAATTCAATAATGAGCTTGGCAACTATTTTATTGGCATTATATTTCTGTTGAATTTAAACACTTAAACCAGCAGGATTTATTTTTTCAAACTTCACATTTTTATAAATGTTGTGCATAAGATGCAGATATTCTTTAAAAATGGATTTACATAACTATATTGATCTTTACTTCATTGATTATTCCATTTTTTCATTCTCATTTTTTTCCTTTACTTAAAATTTTTCTTTTTTGTAGTTTTGGAGGAATTTCCCTTTTTTCTTTCTGCTCAGTTGATGTACTTCCTTTTTTCTCTGTAAAACTGTTAAAAAATGTAACTTAAAAACAATCCCTGGTTTTCATTTTACTTACTGAATTGTATTACATCTAGTGTAAAGGTAAAGGTTTCCTCTGCCAGTCATAACTGACTCTAGTGGGCAGAACTCATCTCCATAGCCAAAGAGCCAGCATTGTCCGAAGACACTTCCATGGTTATGTGGCGTGCATGACGATACACTGAGGTGCACAGAACACCGTTACCTTCCCACTGGAGGTGCTATCTATTTCTCTACTTTCATTTTTACATACTTTTGAACTGCTAGGTTGGCAGGAATAGGAGCTCACTCCCTTACACAGTGATGCTTTGGTCTTGAATTGCTGAACTGCCAAACTTCTGGCTGACAATCCAGGCATCCTAACCTCTTAGCCACCATACCTCCATTTGCATCTAGTATACTAATAATCAAAATGGAAGTCCCAATGCAAGTTAAAACACCAGTTTGGTACAGTGGTTTAAGGCATATGCTAGAAATAGAGGTACTGTGAATATTAATCCTCAGGTGACCAAGGATGTCACTCTTTCTCAGCTCTAGGAAGAAGGCAGTGGTAAGCCACTTCTGATAATCCTGTCAATAAAATTGCAAGGATTTATACAGGCATTTACCAGAAGTCAACAATAACCCAAAGATGCACACATGTACATCTCTCCAAACTAAGATGTAGATCCTCCAAATATTCAATATGACATTTTTCATTAATGTGCAACTCCATCTTCCTGTCCCCTTGTAAAAGCCTGAGTTAAATGTATTGTATGAATTATACAAAAACTTATTTTTGAATAATTACAAGAATATTGAAATATTATTCAGATGATTATTTAAGGACTTCATAATCCATAAGTCTGACTTACAGTATATCAACACAAATATAAAGTTGAGATTATGGAAGAAGTTCTACTCAGTTCTGCCCTGGGCAAACCTTGTCTTCTGTTCTGGAACTTCAGTCCAGAAGATGGGTATTAAGATGGTGAGGAATATGGAAAATATGCACTATGAGAAGAGAAAACTGTGGGAGATATGACAGTAGGTTTTTGAATATCTGGAAAGCTGTCATATAGAAAAATGTGTAGGTTTGTCTTCTGTTGCCTCAGAGGTAATGACCAAGTTAAAACTACAAGAAAGTAGGTTCAGTCCAAACATCAAGAGGAACTTGTTGATTGTATAATCTGGATATACAATATAAAGTGGAGCAGGCTGCCACATGATGGGGAGACCTAGATGTTTTTAACAGAGGCTTATTACTTATTTTCTTTGTCTCATGTATATAGCTGCCCATATCAGCAAAAACAATTCAGGGCAGTGTACAGCAAAGCTAAAACAGTAAATAATCATTATTAATTGTAAGAAATATTTAAAAACTATAAAAAACAGAAAAACTAGAAAGTAACAGAGGAAGGGAAGTTAATAATAATGGACCTTTCTTACAAGTTCACCCTTCCCCTGCTGGCATAACCAGATCTTAAAGATCAGAAGCTTAGAAGTGATTGGGTCCACCTTATTTCATGGAGAAGATTCCACAGTGAGGGTGCCACTGTAAAAAGGACTAGCCACCTAGGGCCCACCAAATATAGCTACCTAACTAACAGAATCCATAACATACCCCCTCTGATAGATCTGGTGGGACAAACAGATGAAATCAGGAAGAGGCAGACCCTCAATAACTCAGTTCTATGCCAAGAAAAGCTTTAAAGATTAATACCAGCACTTTGAATTGGACCCAAAAAGAGACTGGTAAATAATGCACCACATGAAGCAGAGATGTAACATGTGTTTTGCAAGAAAAACACATAACTGCTCATGCTGCCACATTTTGCACTAGCTGAAACTTCCAGATACTCTTCAAGGGCAACCCCATGTATACTGTATTGCAGTAGTCCAACTGAGAGGTGACTAGGGCATGAGTGACTGTGAATAAGGCCTATGATCTAGGAACAAACACAAATAACACACAATACAAACTTGTGCAAAGGTCTTCCTAGCCACAACTGCCATCTGTTCATTGAGTAGGCCTTGTGTGTCCAGGAGGCCCTCAGATGTTCAAGGGTCTGTTTGGGGCAATGCAATCCCATCTAGCACCAAAGATAGTACAGTCACAGAAGATCACAAAACCCAAAGCCACTCAGTTTTGCCAGCATGCAGTTGAAGCATGTTGTTTCCCATCCAGACTCTCAAGCCTCCAGACACCAGTATAAAAAGTCCACAGCACTGTTTAACTTGCTCGGAGTGGATATGTACAATATCATACAGATGTCAGTTCACCCCATGGTAATGGATGATGTCATCCAGCAGTTTCATGTAGATTTTGAATAGGAGAGGTGAGAGCACTGACCTCTGCAGGACCCCACACAATAGGGGTTCAGTGCAGGATCTTGCCTCCCAAACACCACTGACTGGAATTGACCCTGGAGAAAGGAGGTAAACCAGCACAACACCACACCACCCATTCACAGTGCTCTGAGCCAATCTAGAAGGATACTACTAAAAGCTGATGAAAGGTTAAGTAAGGCAAGAATGGACTCACATCCATCATCTTACTCACCCCAGAAATCATCCAAAAACTCAACTAATATCATTTCCATTACATATTCTGGTCCGAATCCAGACTGAAAAGGATCCAGATAACATTTCAGAACCATTCTACTGGATCATGCACTTTAGCAGACTAGAGGAATAATGTCCTTCCTTCTATCACTATAATTTTATGATTTTCATTGGGAGCAAATTTGGAATTAAAAGTACAGGAAACTATTCTGCAGGATGATGGAAATAATATTTTTATGGTGCTGCCTCTGATTATGCCAGTTTATAATCTAGGAATCTCACCACTTTTTTTCCATTGCACAATGTTGCAGTTTGAATAGAAACAACAATTCATATGTATGGTATTGAGATACAGGTATATTCCATGCTTCTGGTGACATGTGCTATACCTCAAAAAGTTTATGCTTTTTAAAAGGTTAGTATGCAACTATGCTCCAGATTCCTTTTGATGTAGACTACCTAATGCTATTCTTGCTAAACCAGAAAAGACATAAGGTGATCTTTATGCATTATACTCCCCCCCATGAAGCAACACTTTGCTGTGGTTGGGGGGCTTGTGTGCTCCAAAGAAGATGAGAGCTATGCCAGAAGTTCAACCATACTGGACAGATCTCATCAGAGGAGCCAGATAAAGAGTGTCTCTCTCCCATAAAAATATGAGATATAATTTACAAAAATCCATACAGGCTTGGTCATCACCTGGGTTAACAAGGACCATGCTAGATGTTGTTGATGTTCCTGGACATCTAGTGAAAAATGGGCTACACTAGAGAAGAAAATGTCAACCCACTCTAGTATCCTTGCCAAGAAAATCCTAAGGACAGCATAAGGTTAAAAGATAGGATGCCAAAAGATGAATCTCTCAGATCAGAAAGAATTACAAGTAGCTCCAGAAAGAGTGTAATGGCTGGGCCAAAGCCAAAAGGAAGCTCACTTGTGGATTTGACTGGAGGTGAAAGGGAAATCCATTGATGTCAAGAACAAAATTGCATAGGAACCTGGAATGTTAGATCTATGTATAAAGGAAAGCTGGATGTGGTCAAACTGGATTGAACATCAACATCTCAGGAATTGGTGAACTAAAATGGATAGGAATGGGTGACCACTAATTACTTAATGGGTGACCATTAATTTAGATGACCACTACATCTACTACTCTGGACAAGAATCCTTTAGAAGAAATGGAGTAACCATCATAGTCAATAAAAGAATGGGAAAAACAGTACTGGGATATAATCTCCAAAAACAACAGAATTATCTTGGTTTGAATCCAAGGCAAACCCTTCAACATCACAGCAATCCAAGACTATGCCCCAACCACTGATGCCAAAGAGGCTGAAGTTGACCGGTTCTATGAAGACCTCCAATAACTTCTACAACTCACACCAAAAAAAGATGTCCTTTTTATCATAGGAGATTGGAATGCTAAAGTAGGAAATCAAAAGATCACTGGAATAACAGGCAAGCTTGGCCTTGGAGTACAAAATGAAGCAGGGCAAAGCCTAACAGAATTTTGTCAAGAGAACCAGCTGATCATAACAAATACACTTTTCCAACAACCCAAGAGGCGACTGTACACATGGACATCACCAGAGAGTCAATACCAAAATCAGATTGATTATATTCTTTGCAGCCAAAGATGGAGAAGCTCTATACAGTCAGTCAAAACAAGA
>JANHZU010009239.1:149409-161108 GCA_032468055.1 Acrochordus granulatus | reverse complement strand
GCCGCCGAGAGTCTTCGGATTTCAGCAGCATATAAATTTAATAAATAAATAAATATCTGGCCAAAACTCCAGATGAAATTTAGGGGGAAAAAAGATACACCCAAGCTCCTTTAAAAACAGAGGGATTAGTATCTGCACTTTGCACACTATATTAAACATGCGAGCAATGATCTGCCAGATTTTAAGAGAAAGAAGCTGAGGTAACATTGCTGCGCACATTAAGAAAAACTACAGCTCAAAGTGACACAACTCCGCACTAGCTGTCATATTCCCTCTCTTCCTCCCTCTCATCCATCCATCCATTCATCAATCAGTCAGTCAGTCAATCAATCAATTTTGGCAAGAGATTCCAAAAATGATTTGGTAGAATGAAGGCAGATGGGAGAACATTCACTTCCTCCTTAGGGTGGGAGGTTTGTCTCCCTGAAAATGCACATTTCCCACATATTGCCATGAAATGAAAGGGAGGCTGTGGTTCTTTTTCTCTGCAAAACCTCTGCATAACCCATCTAGCGGTGTTTGGTGTTTGTCCATGGCTCGGAGCTGAGCAGAGCGTAGTTCTGTGATGACAGGAACAGCTGACTCATTAGCAGAGAGCAGCGAAAGGTAATTAACCCTGGGAAAAGTACAGCTGCCATGCGAGCTGTTCCTTTCTGTAGGATCTGATTAGAAATTAGTGTTAAACCACCGATTCTTTTTAAAAAACGTCATTGGTCATTCACTTTCACTTTCAGGTACAGCCCCGTAAAAAGTGGCCTTAAATGATATTTAGGTGCTCTTTTTAAGGGTCCTTCTTAAAATGAAAAGGTTGCTCCAGTGAACGTTACACACCTGCTTGGCTCCCAACGGACTTTTCTCTCTATCCTTTCTTGACTCTTTTCAGACTCTGAAGAACAGCGGAATGATCAGAAAGAGAAATATTAAGTCAGGAGCTTTTTACCTGAAAAGAAAGAATGGATATACTCCTTTTTTAAAAAAAAAAAATGATTGCTTATATTGATTTCAGCATCCACTGGGATTCATTTGAGTAATTGTCATAGGTTTATCTGGACAAACAGTACAAATTTATTTCAGAGGGTTGGGGTGGAAGTTTAGATTCAAATTGCTAATAGTAAAGATGCATCATGGGGAGGAAAAGGACTCAGCTTAGAATGAGAAAGTTACATATGTTTCTGATATGGGATATAAAAGACTTAAGGGGCATGGCGGTTGAATGGTTAGGATGCTGGGCTTGTTGGCCTGAACATCAGCAGCTTGACAGTTCAAGACCCAAGCAGCGCTGTATAATGGGGTGAGCTCCCATTACGTGCCCCAGCTCCTGCCAATCTAGCAGTCTGAAAGCATGTAAAAATGCAATAGATAACTAGGTACCACCTTTGATGGAAAAGGTAACAGCATGCACCTTGGCATATAGTCATGCTGGCCAATGACCACGGAAGAACCTTTGGACAAATGCTAGCTCCCTGGGCTATGAAATGGAGATGAGCATGGCCCCCTAGATTCAGTACAACAGGGGAAACCTTTATCTTTATAAAACCCTGAGGCCATATGATATTTTACCAGTTTTTAATAAAATGTTATATAAGTATAGGGCTGTAGAAATTCTTTGAAAATGAAGTTTTGGTCTATTTCTAAGAAACTATTTTTTGAATCCTTAAAACATAACACTTAATTTCTCAAACCTTTGCAACTGCTTTGGAAGCTGATTTTAGTCTCTTTGCATGCATACTTTTAAAACATCTGGGTAGATTTAAGGGAAGAAAAGCTGTAACTTCCCTACAGGATTAAAAAGAAGTTGTGAACTGCCTGAAATATTTGGAATTGGGTTGTATTCTGAAAGGTGTGTGCTCCTAGGTTTGGTTTATGGTCACTCATGCACATACTCATGACGCTGAAAACAACCACACTTTCAACCAGATACTGAGGCACAACTGGTTCTTTAAAAATACATGGAGACTCAGTGAATTTAAAACAAGACCACAATTTTACTGGTCACAGTACATATATTTTCTCTCTCAATCACACAAACATGCACATGTCTTACTTAGCTAGGCTGGCAAGGCACTTGATTTGATGTATGATGGCTGAAAACATCAGGTACCACTTTCAAACAAACCAGTTTACTTGCAACTATTAAATTAATTATTCTTGGTCCACAGCTTCTAAAGTAGCAAAAGCACTCCTTTTGAAATCAGTGGTTTGAAGTCACTAAACAGGTGTTTTCAAATCTGGCTTTCAAAATTGGCATATAAAGCTTTTGAAATGTCATGAAGTTGATAACATCTCATATTTAGCTGGTATAGTATGGTAGCTTCAATGGTGACACATGCTGTATGTGTAGGTCATTGAGTGTTGACTGGTACCTCATAAACAATTGATAGAAAACACTCATTCTGAATTATGCCTAAACCTGATTTCCTCAATCTCAATATGAGACTGGCACTTCAAACTGGCCAGTCATGTTATTTTAACAAAATAGTTCAAAGTCAGAGGAAACTCTTAAAGTATGAGCTGCTCCAGGATTGCATCTATCATAATTCACACATTCATAGGGTATGCATTATCATCACTGATTGTTTAGAACCATAGTCCAGTTGTAGCTATAACTATTAGGGGCAGTTGTAAATCTATAAGAGGCAGCAGACTGCTTTTCACTAAGTCCTGTTGAATTTAATGAACATATGTGATTTGCATGCTCAAAGATGGCACACTTCTTTCTTTTGTGTGACTATCCCCCCCCCGTCCTTGGGGTATGTCTGTCATGTCTATTGAAGGGAGAATCCTTTGTTCATAAAAAAGAGCAGGACTGTGTCTGAGGACTGAATGGACTAGTTCTTTCTTCATCTTGTAATTGTTGACTTGAAAGTACTTCCAGTGTACTAAGTGCTTTATCATGCTTATATTTTCTTTTAAAGCACTTGTCTAGTAAAATCTAAAGTTGGAAGATAGAGTGAAAGCCCCTTTGAAATAATTTAGAAAACTCAGAAAAGCAAAGAATAATTGTAGATTGAGTGCAAATTCTGCTTTAACTTTACTCCCCTGTAAGTTGTGACAGACCAGGTTTTAAGTCTCTTCATGAAGAGGTTAGATCTTTCATGCCAATATTGGAAGGATCAGTTTAGAAAATACATTTACAACTTTTGCACACTGCATAATGATATATACTTATAAAGATCTGGGTCCCTGATAAATTTCTTATTTGCTTCCAAATAATATATTTTCTTGTCTTCTGAAGGAAGAACATAGACTACACAATCATATGTAGACACCATGGTTCAGTGTAGTAAAGGAAATAGTGCAGTTCCAGAATGATAATTTAGTAGCGCTTTTCCTTTTTTTATTGAAAGTGTCACCTCCTTGCCCTGTTGTAGTGGCAATATCATAGCTGTTAGACTCACAGTGGTAATGCTCTTATTAATGAGGAGGCACCCTCTTCTTCTTTTTTACCTATAGTTTCAGAATTATAGTCCAAAAGACAAAAAAGCTTCTGTCTTTTTCCAACCCATCTTGATGTCTTGTGGTTATGTATATAACCACTATAGTTATCTCTACAGAGTATTACAGAGTTGAGGGTTGGCTAATTCTCTGTCTAGTCCATCATGATCAAGTGGGTGTTGCTTCCAGTTCTGATTTTAAGTGCTGCTTCATTTCGATGTATTACTTATATTCATGCAGCTGATCTAGGGCTGAGATTATACAACTGTCCTTCATTTCAATAACATTTGCACAGGGCAGACTTGGTGGGATGGCCTCAAAACCTTCTTACTGGTCCATGCCAAGCATTTGTATTAAATTTCTCCAGATTCATAGAACTGCATGAAAATGTTCAGCTCTGGTATTTAGAAAAAATTATAAAAACTCCTCTAGTCTTAATTTTACATTTGAGCAAAATTTGGAAAACACAAATACTGTAAGATATTCTACTCTATCTTTTATTTCAGGAATGGACATCTGATTTGTTAATTCATACATGCAAACCTGAGCAAAATGTTTATCTCTATTGTTAGAAGAAGCCCAGGAACTGTAAGGAGTCCTATTATATTATGGCTACTCTGACCAAATCACTGATCTTTGTAGAACTTTGTGTGTGTGTGTGTGTATCTTTAGGTGCTTGTATATGTATATATGTGTACGTATAGGTATAGATATACATATTTGTGAATATTTGCCTTACATATTTCTATTTCTTTTTTTTTAGTTGTGTCAATTTTTTCTTTTGTTTCTCCTTCCTAAAAATAAGTTTGCCTATATTTTTTTTTCTTTTTTGTTGTAATCAATCAGTTACAACAAATAATAGTAAGGCTCGCAGATACGGGATTCAAAAAATATGGCCAATCACTGGACAGCAGCACAGTTATTGTGTTCTCCTTAGTAGCTGTCTAGATTTTTGCAGCCATATTCTGGAACCATTTATCTGATTTTTTTCAAAAATATAATTTATTTTGATAAAATCCTTCAAACACTTGGAAAAGATAAGTTCATTTTGCTATAAAGAACGTTTTTATTAAAAATGAACTTTGTTTTTGAATTGTTATATTTTTCTATTTAAATATTTGCTTTGAAATTATAAGGCTGTTGTGGCACACTTGTGTTACAAATGTATATAGTTCTAACCCAAGCCTTGAAGTTAAGTGGTTAATTCATTAGCACAGAGTTGCCATAGCTATCCCTGGAGAACAGAGGACAACTTTTCTTTCTTTAGAGAGAAAGAATCAAACAAGCATATCAATGATGTATTTTTTTAAAAATGTGGATTCGTCAAGATTAATATGAAAATTTCAGTCATCATATTTTATCATGTTAACGTTTTAGTTTGGTAGTGTATACTTAACTGGTTAAAAAATGTCAAAGTCTGTTTTAACTATTTGCTTCTTCAAATAGGTGTGGGTTATGCTTTTAACATGTAGTTCCTGAAGTTCTTGAGGATATGAGTTATTCAACATACAATCAACAATAAAGTAAGGGGGAAAATTGATTATGCCTAACACCTCATTTATTCCAAGACCCAACTTTATTTATTACAAACAGTCTCTTGCAAGGCTTGTTGGCAAGAAAATTGAATTAATCACATGGAAGATACCTTCTAGTATCACTATCACAAGGTTTCTTTTTCTTTTTTAAGCCTGTTTAATATCCAGATGTAGTCTCCCCAAAGTGTTAATGGAGGTCATCCCTCTGTACATCCAAAAGAGTTTTTGCCTGGTTGATAGTTGCAGAAGGAAAAAATGATGCACTTCTGTTGATTTCACCTTCAGCTTGAAAGCTGCAGTGATTAACAGGACTTTTGCAAAGTTTCTCTGTAGTTACAAGGACAGCTTCAATCTTCTGTCATTTTTTGCATTACCTATGATTATGCTTTTACCACCAAAATGCATTTATTTTAAAGGTAACAATACTGACTCGGAGAATAGCTTATGTTTCATCTATATTTATCAGCACTCACTGTACGTTTGTGTCTTCATTACCAGGAAATATTAAGGCACATTGTGCCATCTATTCCTGTTTACAGTTTATTATGCAGAGATAGGAAACACTTAGCATGTAAAATGAATGTAGAAATTATTCCTGGATAGAAACACGGACATTTCCCACTCGTTGGCTCTTTCTCCTCCATCACCGGATCAGAGTGTAATTGTCAGTAATCAGGCCTGCTTGCTGCTGATAAAACCACTCTGAATGCTAGCAGCCTTCTTTGTGTGATGACTCAATTATTCCAGAAGTGCCTCATCAAATCTGCCCCATCAGCTGGGCTAATAAATAAGGAGAAGAAACTGGCCCCCCAAAGCAAATTATAAATCCATTTGCATTAACCATTTCGCTGGTCCATGATCTAGGCAGAAATAAGCATGGCAGATTGTGTTAAGCTTATTTGAATATGTTTATAATGTTTACAGCAGGCACCTCTCCCTCCCTCTCTCTCTCCCTCCCTCCCTCATTTTCTTAAAGCACAAGGTGTTGGAACTATCATCTATGAACAGTATTTAAATGCAGTTGTGTTAATTAATATAAGGAGTTGGGTAGCTTTGTGACAGATTATGTAGCTTAAATCAGGTGAAAGTTAAGCCCTTCTGCTAAGTAAAATAGCTTACACAAGGCAATACAGGCGAAAGAAAGAAAGAAAGAAAGAAAGAAAGAAAGAAAGAAAGAAAGAAAGAAAGAAAGAAAGAAAGAGAAAGAAAAGGTAGCACAAAGGTACACTGAAGACAACTACAGAGGTAAAAAGGCTTTTTTTTTGTACAGGCACCAGCTCACCTTTCCTCACTGTGCCATGCCAGGAATTCAAGGAGAGTTAAACTAGGAATCTTAAAACACTATCGATAATTGTACACTCAATTCAGTGTGCCTCTTACAGTGTAAAAACTAAAAGAAAATATTTCTCTGCCTCCAGTGTTTTAATTTGATCCCAAATTATGATTCAAGGCCCAATAATGTTTGACTCATTTGTGCTTCTGGTTTTCAGAGCCCTTTACAGTTGTGGCCCATGGTAGAATACTAGGTCTACTGGGATGGTGATCACATAAAGAGGCAAGTTTCAGTAATTGTGGAGGCAAAGCTTGATTGAGAAATGCCTATTAAAAAGACAGGAGGGAGAATCACTTGGCATAGAAAACCACTTTGGAAATAAAAGACTCAGTCTTGCCCTTATCATTTGGAAGGCAAATAACAGAGAAGTTTGGTACATTTGCAGAGGTCCTTTTGCCACATCGCCATTTGGGAAGTGCTGTGACGAGCATCTCAACTGGCCCTTCAGATTCAGATACTTTATGGGCCAAGCATGGTAAAGCACGCGAGGAATTTTATTCCAATACAGCAGCTCTCAGTGGATTTGCAAGACAACAGTAAATAAAATAATAACATAAATAAATGAAATTATGTATTCAACAGTAAAGTGTGCATCCAAAGTACCAAGCCAGTAGAAAAGTAAAATGTAGAATTAGAAGCATGATCTATGAGTCAAGTATTCAGCTAAATAATGGCATGAGGGAAAAAATAGCCCCGGTATTTGGTTGTTTTGGTATGCAATACCTTATGGCGCAGTCCAGAGAGAAGAGGTTCAAACAAATTATGACAACAAGAGACTATATTCAATTTGTACTACTTGTTACTTATCAGAGCAACTAAATACTATTAAAGAAAGGTCAAGATGGCAACCATTTGATGATGCAATCACCATGAGCCAAATCCAATTTGATGGCTTTCAATGAATAAATTGAATTACCATAGAAGGAATGTCCATTTTCTTCCTGACTCTTCTCAGAAATGGACTAGTAAGGCCTGTAACTTAGATGGAAAACCTGTGGCCTTCCACTATGAATATCTTCTCCCAGAAGCCCTGACCAGAATGGCCTATGACATTGGGTTCTGAAGGGAAATATATTCCTTGCCCCATTTTAAGAGTTTAGTGGAAAGTCCTGTTCATATGCATAGGCCAGAGGCCATAAGGTAGTCAAGTTAGCCAGGCCATTAGCCAAGCCAATCCCCTCCTCCCCAGCAAATACTGTATCATGTTCCATTTGTAAATGTATAAGCAGTTGCAGTCCTATAGACAACTCCCTCCCAGTTTATAGCAAACAAATAGAAATGGATTCCTATGCTATTTGGCAGTAGCATTGTAATCTTTGGTAGATTACAGCATAAATTGCAGCAAACTTTACAAAGGTTTACAGTTTCCACTCAGGAGAGTCAGATGGTGGCCTACAAATATTTAATAATTATAAATAGTAAAAATAAGTAGCTAGGATTGTTTAAATCCAGATGCATCATAATACGTAGAAGCCACAAGTGGAACATAAATAATTTTGAAAGCAGATTGCTTTTAGGTGATGTTTAGATCTGATCTAGAAATGAATATGAGGACAAAAGCCTCTCTATTTTAGAAAATCTAATTAAGGTAGGGAAACTATGCTGGGGCTGCAAAATTCTGACAATCACAAGATGATAGCAGATTGTTTGATTTTTATGTATGTCCTCTCTGCTATTTAATGATATTTAAATTTTTACAATTTAGGTACAGTAGTCCTAAAAACTGCAGCTCCCTTGATGTGATGGTGGCAAATGAAAATTTTGCAAGACTTTTGGGAACTCCCTGGGCTGTGCAGATACTTTTCCTTTTTAATTATCAAAATAACAATGAATGCCTATATTTCTCCAATTCATTCTTTCAGAGATCTTGGTAAAATGAAAGAAAGCTAGCTTATCTGGGTTGTAAAATCAGAATTTTTTTTGTCCTTTTTTGCTTCCATCTAGTAGTCATCTGGACTTTTGCAACCCCAAATATGATCATCCTAACCCAACAAGAAATAGGAGAACAGTTCTAACTATCACTAGTCCAGATTTTATCTTTCTGAAATATCTGGAATATGAGTATGTTGTAATATATTTTTCAAACATTACAATCCACTCTGGAATATTTTCTGATCATTTAAACATTTTGTTGTATCAAACTTTATAACAAGTTGTAAAATTCTAAATAAAACTAGAGTCAGAATAAATGTTCTAAATATGTGCAAAAACACTTCACTGATATTATAATAGTATCACATGAGACCCAAACGTATTAATGATAATGGTAATCATACTATTAAGTCTGGAGTTTTATGTAACAGATATGCACCTGCCATATAACACCCCAGATTTAACAACTGTTGATAAGAAAGACAAAAAAACCTGGATAGTGGATGTGGATGTACCTGGAGACAGCAGAATAGAAGAGAATTGGAGAAAATCACAAAATACAAAAATCTATAAATAGTAACAGAATGTCTGTGGCAAAAGAAAGCAAAGATGGTATCAATAGTAATAGGAGCATTGGGTGTGATCCCAAAACAACTGGAGCACCACTTGAACACCAGAGGCATTGACAAAGCGAAGTTGGCGCAAAAAACTCACCCGTCCCGGGGGCAGAGCAAGGAGTCTTGGAGGACATCCTGGATATGAACATCACCGGCCAGCTGAGAGGGGCAGGGTAAAGCAAAGAAAAATGTATAATCCCTAACCTATGTAAGCCGCCGAGAGTCTCTGAAAATTGGCGGCAAAGAAATATGATAAATAAATAAATAAATTCACCATCAGTCAATTGCAAAAGGCTTACATCGTGCAACAATACCCTTACAACATCAACAAACAGCACCTGCTTATCCCAGGTTCTTGGGAAGGGCTTGATAAGTGAACAAAATGACAAATCCAGTCTAAACATGTGGCTGACTGAGCAATGACCAAAAAAAGTAAAAAAGGTTTCCCCTGACAGTTGTGGCTGACTCTAGGGAGTTGTGGTGCTCATTTCCTTTTCCTAGTTGAAGAGCCAGCGTTACCCGAAAACACTTCTGTGGTCATGTGACCAGCATGACTATACGCTGAGGACACTGTTATCTTTCCCACTGAAGGTTGTGCCTATTTATCTGCTTGCATTTTTGCACGCTTTCGACTTCTAGGTTGGCAGGAGCTAGGCAGACAACAGGAGCTCACTCTGTTATGTGCGGTCTTGGATCTCGAACTGGAGCCACTGACCTTTTGGCTGACAAGCCTAGTATCTTAACTGCTTGTGTCACCATGCACTGTAGTGATGAGCAAAGTCACTATTAAATAATAATATAAACAGGAATGTGTAATTTCAGTTTGTTACCTCAAAGCTTTACAACATTAATAGTGGATTGGCTTACAAACAGGATGTTGAATAATAAAGCCATAAACGCCCTGTTTCACAATAATTTTTTTCAAGAATATGTTGTATTACAAGATCTATAGCAGCCTCCTTGAACCTGCACCCTTCAGATATGATTGGATTTCAACTCATGGAATTTTTCAAATGCCCAGTTGGCTTTGTCTTTGTTGTCATATTGCAGTGGAGACTGTTACTAAGATAGCCATACTCTTCTTTTTTATCAACAGCTTAAAAAAACTAAACATTCAGTTTTAATAGATTTATATGCTGCCTTTTCTCTTGGGAACTTCAGTTGGCATAAATTTCTTTATTTTATCTGCATTGCAACAACCCCATGGAGAAATTGAAATAAGACTGCTTCCAGGGCTGAATATGGATTTGAACCTGTGCCTCACTGGTTGTAGCCCAAACCCCAAGGACTACACAATATACTATAGACTACACTATTCCATCCCAAGGGGCACTGATGCCTTCATATCAAAGCTGATGCGTTTAATTCTCCAGAAATTACTATTTTAATAGCTATATACTGAATTTCCATTGCAAGGGCATGAAGTTTTGAGGCTCTTATTTCATATTTAAACCTGTACAGCACTAATAATAAAATATTGTTTTTCACTTATTATGCATTTGGTTAACCTAAAGGCATTAATTCAGATTATATAGAGGCATATCAGTTAAATATTTTTGAATATGCTGAATTGAGGTAAAGAAAGATATGAGGAAGGATTCTTTGCTTAATTTCCCAGTGTCCTTTCTTTTCTTGTGCCAAATCAGTAAATTGGAAATAAAAGTAAAAATAAATATATTCTCATGTGAGCATCTATGCCATTTTCTTGGCAACCACTATTGTCCATGGATCTGTAAAATGGCAGGTGTGATGTTGCAATCAAAGACTCATCCTTATCTGCAACCACACCCACCATCTTGCAGATGTTGACTCCTCTTGCAAATCTTCATGTTGGCAACTGTACAGAAGTTATTTCTAACAACCCAGTACTGTACAGGTAGTTCTTGATGGTCTCCTGTTCATATTTAAAAACTGAATGCTGAATATATGCCAATCACAATTTTGGAGGGAAAGACAACCACATTGGATAACTTCACCATTCCTAAATATTACCTGTTCAGACAGATGTGTTAACGATAGCAATGGTAAAAATAGACTATATACATGTTCTTTAAAATAACAGATTAGTTTTGAATGGATTCCTACTACCACACCAGACTTGTGGCTCTTTATTGTTTTTTCTTTCCCCTTCCTTTCCTTCCTTGTCTAAAATACTTGTAACTAGTTAGGCCAGTTGTAACTGATATAAGGACTAAGCAGGGATACTATAGTCCCCAAAAGGGATAACAAAAATATCTGCATAAAATACCTGGGATATCATATGGCAGTTATCAAGTGATGACATGTAGATGTGAACTCCACTTTTAATTAGGCTACAGCCTGAGAAGCAGAGCTTTCCTAAAATGTTTACACACAGATTGCAGACTTTATCAGCACACAATTTCCTCTGAGAGCTTTTGATCTAGATTTCTTTCTCATGGGTAAGCAGCAGTGCCATTCTGATTGTTTGTGCTGTACTCTGGCCAGCCCACTAACACCCAAGACAGCAATAAGAGAGTGCATGTTAAAGTGCTCTGTGAGATAGATATAAACAGCTTAGGAGCATTCTGCAGTGAATAGTAGCCCAGATCAATTTGATTCCTCTAATTGTAACTCAACTAATGCCAATATGCAGCCATAGCACAAGGTGTGGCATTTATCAACTCATTCAGGGGATTTGATGGCTCCGTCATTAATAAAAATATTTACATATAAGAAATTAACAAGTTGTAGGGAGTGATCCTACAGTGATTTTCTGATTATGTTGTTACACGTATAGCTTCTTTTCATGAGAGAGTATTCAAATACATGTCATGCCTTCTGTACCAATAAGCATTGACACAGAACAGGTGCAAAGAAGTGAATGTTTGAAAAAAAAGCAATAGGCATCATATCATTAAGTAGGTTGTTGTTGTGTTTCTGTGCCAC
>JANHZU010009239.1:87326-114150 GCA_032468055.1 Acrochordus granulatus | reverse complement strand
AACAGGAGATGTGAAAAGAAAGGACAGAAAGTGAAAGCAAAATGGAAAATCTCAAGGGTTAAAATTTTGCCCAATTGGCAAATCTACCTGTGGTATGTTACCCTGTTCCTACAAAGCTGTGATCTCATACCATTATTCCCATCGGAGAACTGAGCCAATTTCCTTTCAGCTCACCTGCACTTCAACCCCTCTGAAACTAATTTATAATTACAGTTTGAAGCCAATTGTCCCATTTACAATAACAGTGAAGGCCCTATTGAGCTTGGGAAACCTGTATCTTCCCATTGGTGGAAATTCCTGTCTTCCTTACTTCTGGACTATTAGTTACTTCTTTCCACATACAGAGTAATTTCCTTATTTGACTGACAGAGCTCAGTGCGCCATATGATTAACACACACATGATCAACTCACACGTGCAGACAAATGTGCATGCAAATTTATAACTGTAAAATTTTTACTGTAAAACATTTCCATTTTCTTTACATATGTTATTATTTTTATATCAAGTAAAAAAATACAGGACATTTTAAAGTTTTCAGTTATTTATCAAAAACACATGTAATTGTTTTCCCTAATGTGGAGAAAAAATATTTTAGAATATTATATAGAACACTGTTATATATTTACCAAAGTAGACTTCTAATATCATGTAGCAGAAAGGAATTTGAAATTAATAGTCATGTATTCTCCCACCACCACCTGCTGCCCATCAATATCAAATAGCTGGAGCCCATAGAATATTAATCCAAGTTCTTGCAATCATGCTAGCATATGTGAAAACATAAAACCAGTCTATTTTTCTTTTGATTGTAGAGATAATTCTATTCATAAGAAAATTGACACGAGTAGGAACTAATATGTTCAAGCTTTCATAAATAGGCTTAACATTGAAGTTCATGGCAGCCACTTGGATGCATAATGGAAGCCCAACAGATTTTTGTGTTATAGTACAGTAGAATAAACTATTAGAAACCATGAGATCATGAACTATAAATGCAGTGAATATTTCTCTTTTACTTTAAGTAATATTACTTAAAGATATTTGTTGTAATATGCATTAAGTTTGCATTTGCAACCTGAAAAAAATACTAGTTGTTATGAATTCTTAATCTAACTAGCAGAGCCTAATTGACAAATGATTTCTTTAAAGTTACATAAAGGAAAAAGAAAACAATTTGATGCACAATTTTAATTATTCCAATACAACTAGTTACGTGTCTTTGCATGTATGCCATGTGCTCATAGGATTATGTACATCATTATTGATTTGTGGCATTTACTTTGTTGTGGCAGATAAATATGCCATGTAAATCATAGCAATTTTAAATAGATAGTCTGGAATGTATCCATTATTTTGGTCTCTTTGTGCAACATTGTAACAGACAAGACAATTTACAATTTAAGATGCATATTGGTTGAGCTTTAACTTTTGCTGCAGTGAAAATCTTCACTTTGTTTCCCTGTCCTTCATATTTGTGATGGTAGATTGCCAGTAAGAAGCCTTGCCAACTTGGATTTTAAAAAATGAAATAAAAAGCTTAAGTTAGTCATATGCCATTATCCAAAACAATCCAAACTGGAGCCAAGTTAGTGCACATAAGTTAAAGATGAATTTATACTGTTCAGCCTCGTAATATGTGTAACCAATAGGGAGCTGTCTGGAGACAGGGATTTTTGCAAATCTTTCTGCTAGATCAATGAGCCAAATGCAAAATTTAACAACCAGTGGTATCATGTAGAATTGCAATACTCCCTAGGGGAGTTGGGTCCAGCAACCAATGAGTGGATTACATTGATCCATAAATGCAATTTTTCACCTGTGACAGATATAATGCTATTATTCATATTGCATAACTAAGAGAGAACAATAGATAATTTTATTTGATTTGATTTATTTTTATTTATTTATTAAATTTGTATGCAAATTTAAAAATAATGAATCTTGCTTCTTTTTGAAAAAAAAGAACAGAGAACTGTAGAATTTTCAGCAGATGATACTGAAATTTTCAAAAAACATGTATATTGTTATATATTGAATAAGATGTTTATATCCCTGTAAGTTGACAGATACTCATTTCCAGCCATTAAACATTGTTAACATATAATAAAAGATTGTTATGCTATTGTAAATATGTACTTTTTTTAAAAAAAATCAGTCTTAGGGAACACCCCTTATGCTTTGTTAGGTAGGAAAGTTTATTTATTTATTTATTGACCACTGATTGCGCTATGAGTGACTCTGGGTGGCTTACAATAAAATCATAATAAAATATATACATCATATCAAATAATTACATTAAGAATAAAAAGGTAAGAGGGATCTACAAGACGGCAGGAAGCTAATATAGAGATGGAGTTGTCAGTCTACGAGCCACCTCCCAGATAACACAGCCACCCAGACCCCAGGCCAACCTACAGAGCCATGTTTTTAGGCCTTTATGGAAACTCAAAAATGTGGGGGCTGATCTCACCTTTGGTGGTATGATGTTCATACCAGGGTGCCATGGCAGGAATGTCCCTCCTTCTGGATCCTGACAGTATCCATAGCATGCCTTTAATGCTGATATGGGTGGAGAAGGCTGAACCCATTAGGGAGAGCTGGATCCTCAAGTAACCTGAACCAATGCTATGAAAGGTTTTATAGAAATCCTGGAATTGCACCCAGAAGAAAAATGGCAACCAGTGCAGCTCATATAACAGCAGTGTCACATGGGTCACCCTCAAGATCCCAAGAACTGTCCATAACTCTTTGTGGAAGTTGCTGGTGCATTTCATCTTTAGATGGAGCGTTGCTACCATAAACCAGAAAGTGGAGCCAAAATAAAGAAGCAAATGGGACCAGGGCACATATGAAATATTGTTTCATTTTCATTTAAATTGAACAAAATCAATTAATTAAATGCAATTAATATGTTCACTCCCTGCATAATTGCTGTTAAGTTTTGAAAGAATTGTAAGGGTTACTTCCAAATCTGTCAAAGCAACTTGTGATTCTGTGACCTCAGATTGCGTACTCCTACATTATAAAGACAGAGAAAGAATTCTGTAAATATATAAGCATATTGTAACTGAATATGCAGAATAAATCTGTTTAGCGCACAAAACTATTATTTAGAGATCTGATTGGTATTGCCAGAACCCTAGAAACTTAATGCTATGAAAAATAAATTGCAAGCACTGAGTATACTGAGCAGAAAAGAGAAGATTAAGTCAATTATTAAATTGATCTTTAAACGTCTTAGAGAATGTCAAATATAAGATATAATAATAGCATGTGTATGTGTATGTGTATGTATATTTTGATTTCTTCTCTATGGAACAGTATTAGAACCCAGTGACCAAAAACTTCAGGAAGGGAAACAGACTTTGGTTAATTGTTTAGAAAGGATTTTTTAACCACGACAGTAAGAGATCGTGCCTTTACAGGTGGTGGCTCAGAAATGCTGCAGCAATATCTTGCATTGCAGATCATGGGCTACGTGGGTGATCAATTCTATCTTCTGAATTTCTATCACTTCATCTCTTTGTCCATTTCTAAAACTCAATATAGTTTTCTCACACATGAGGAAAAGAACAAACCCTTTTAACTGAAATATTTCAATTTGACTTAATCTGAGCAAAACAAAGGCATTTGACACATTCAATTGGAATTTTCCTGTGAACTCTTTTTAGTTATTAGCAAACCATTGCTGATGTCTCTTTATCTGCTCCTGGACAGATATATTCTAGTCAAGAGCTGAGATTATACTCATATATGTTCTATTCAGGATTAAAGATGATTTATTATTATTTTAGAATGTATACAAAAATAAATATATATATATTTATATAATAAAAATATTTATTTATAAAAATAAATATATAAAAAACTTATTTATTATAAATAAAGGTATATTATATATGTTTGTATTATTCTTTTGATTGCATTAGAAAATAAAATGTTCTGAAATGATTCTTCATTTTTAGTTCCATTACAAATAAGCATGCACACTATGTTCATGCTTCTGTCCATTAAAACATTGACACATTTGTACAAAGCTCATAAGTTTACAACTTTGATTATAATATTTCTCTTGTGCAATGTCTTTCATTTTGCTTTCTTCCATTATTAAAAGCTTTTGTATAAATGCAGTGCCTATAAATACTCTATGGCGAAGAAGAGAAAAGCTGAAGAGCAGATTTTGGAAGTTCCAGTCAACAAAAGGAAATCTCTGTTAATGAAGCCTCGCCACTACAATCCCACCGTGGAAAACAAAGGAGAGAATGAGAGCACGACACACTTTCAGAACAATAGTAATGTACTCCAAACAGGTATGAAAAAGCATGAACTCTAACTTAATCTAAATCTCAAAGAACAGAAGTGAAATCCTGTCTCTCAGGATTATATAAGAAAGACAACGTGGTATAGTTCTTAGCTTATAAGAGAGAGAGAAAGTTTGGTCTAGTGGTTAAGGTAATTGACTAGAAACCAGGAGGTTGTAAGTTCTAGTCCCACTTTAGCCATGAAAACTAGCTGGATGACCTGGGGCCAATCTCTTTCAGACCAAGCCAGTTTACAGGGTTGCTGTTGTGAGGAAAATAGGAGGGAAGTGTGTTAAATATGTTCCCCACCTTGAGTTGTTTATAAAATAAGAAAGGCAGGATACAAATAAATAAATATAAGAGAATTGGGAACACAGCCAGATTTAAGTCCATCTTCTGCTTAAAAGCTCACTGGGTCTTTGGACCAGTCATTTATAGTTTGCCCAATTGACCTGACTTGCAGAGGAATGATGGTATGATGATAATAAGATAATAATACTAATGATGATAATGATAAAATTAGAAATGGATCAGCTTTAGGATTTAGAATATGCAAAATGTTCTCAGCTGAAACATACTGAGCTCAAAACAGCCATTCTGTTTGATGCTTTAAACAAAACATGCACAATGTTTTGCACACCAGAGTAGAATGTTCTAGATTCTCCTCAGAACTATGTTTGGATTTTATTCTCTGGTGATTAGGTTGCTGTTTAAAAATAAAGTAGAGCAGGAGTTACAAACAGCTTACTGAATGGGATGAAATGATAGGTGAGGTGCTGGGACAAACAGCAGTTATTTCATGCCTATTATGTTGGTTTGAACTTGTGCATTTATTTGTGTTCATGTACACTCATGTCTCCTGCTGATGTTGATAACAACTGCATTGCTTAGCAATAAAAATTGTGGTCCCAATTATGGTTGTAAGTCTAGGACTATCAGTAAATATATACATTTGTGTCCTGTAGTACTTTGATTTTGTTTACTGAAAGTATTAATCATCAACTTCCTTCCTTTTATCAGGCAGAAATTGTGACTTGACCTTACTAAGCAGAAAATATTATCTATTTGGGTATTTTAAAAAATATATTTGGCAAAATTTTGTATAGGTTGGATGGCTGGTAGTCGTCAACATAGATTGCTGTCTGATCTAATTTTGTAATCCTTGGGGGGGAAATAGGAACAAAGGCTCATTTCAAATTTCTGGAACACTCAAACGTAGTTTGAGTTTTACCCCATTGGAATACGAAACACTCAAGCAAGGTTTAGTTTTGTTCTATCAGAACACTTCTAATTTAGAGTACACAACAGAACATTCTGAGTAAAAGTGTTTCATTACAATGTTAGGCTTGAAGAAGCAAGCTCAGACAGTTCAATTCTAATCTAAAAGTTTTATTGAAATTACAAGGTCACAAGAATTTCTCCAACTGCCAGCCCAACACCTGAACTTCTCAGATAAGCCTAACATTCTTCATGAGGGGTTCTGTATCACTTTGTACCTTCCTTGCAGTCTTTGCAAGCAATGCAACTTGTGAATGCATACATATAAGATTCAAGATATAGGTGGCAGGGTTTCTTAGCCTGCAGTCGTATGCATATTTACTTCAGAATAAATTCCATCAGATTTATTGGATCATATTTTAATAATCTGTGTTTACAGCTGTATCCAAGCTATCTTTTATTAATCTCTTTCAGTCTAATGTACCTCACATGATATAATGATAATACAAGACTCACTTTTCTGAGTGAGATGAGTGGCCTATAAATTTAATAAATATATAAATATCTACATTACTATACCAATACAATATGATAAGTCTAGGTTTTTGGGAAGAACTTAAGGCATACGAAGGTCAACACCAGCTAGAGAACTGGCAGTGATTTCACATTTTTGTGTATATAATAATAATCAAACAACAACTGCAGACAAGATGGTATAAGTTGGCCATAGTAGTCCCTGCGATTATCGGCATACTGGAGTGTTTATTTATAAATTTATATATAAATTTATAAATTTAATACTATTAAATTTATAGGCCACACTAAAAGATCTTGGATGGCACTTAGAAAACCTGCACATTGAAAGCATTTTCATTTGTGAATTACAAAAGCCACACTGCTTGGATCTGCACATATACTATGTGCATACATTACAATATTCTATGTTTTTGGGAATTCACTATGTATGAATGTCAACACCAGCAAAAGAACTGACAGCTGTGATTTCACATTTTTGTATATATAATAATAATTTAGTTGTATAAGGACTCCTTTAAGAAAAAGGGAGAGAAAGGCATAGGTTTATGCATACTATTAAATACTACTAAATACAAAAAAGAGGGGGAGTAGTTTATTTCATAGTTCATTTCCTAAACTTATATTTTAATTGTTATGATTTCTAGGGAAAATGCAAAGTAAGAAGAATTCAAAGCAATAAGTTCTTGTCCCAGAGTAAACATTGTTGAATAAACTTGTTTTTATTTTTTTAAATTAAAAATTATACATGAAGAAAATAAACATAAATATAAACTACAAAAAATACAAATATAAAATATAAATAAAAAGGGGGGATATGAAACAAAAAAAGGAGAAAGGGAAAGAAACAGTTTTAGTAGTTTATCACTGTCTGTAAATTATCTATTCTTCCCATAGCTCATCTCTTAGGAAAGGAAAACAAAGTCCAAATGCTGTCATTCAATTTTTGTCAGCAAAAGTCCGGTAAGGGCAAACAGGTTTTCTTGTTTTAACCGGTTGAAGAAGCTGATCTTATAAAACTTTTCTGATTTTTTACAATTATTTTTAATCAAAAATAATTATTTTATTTGTCATTTTTAAAATAGTCCATCCAAATGTTAGCAGAGCTCTTTTATATATCCAGAAGAAAAAATATCTAAATCAATTTCCTGGTTTAATATCTGTTCATCTCCTTCAAGGAATAAGTCACCCATCATATTCATTTGTATTACATTTAAAACCCTCTTCAAATTAATGTCATAGATATTCATTGCAGCTTGTTCTCATTTTACAATTTCATTACAATACACTCTGCCAAATTTATCAAGCATTTGATCTGTTATGTCCAAAAACTTGGCTGAAAAGTATTCAGAACTTTTCACTAAAGATTTCTGCTCCATTTTCTTTATCCTCTGGCTAAAGTGTCCAGCCTTCAAAGTGTCCTTATCAAAACAAACCCAAGGCAATCTCCATTTTCCCATGAAAAAACAATTATCTTAATAATTCAAAACTTTAACTCCTCTGTCCCTTAATGAGTTATTAACTTTTCAAAATTCATATACCAGGCACCCTTTTGCTGCATAGTCCAAAAAATTCTTATATTTTTAAAACTTTTAAAATTAAATTCACAACATTGTCTTTTAAGAAGGCAGAAACTCACCCAATTAATACAATAAAACTTTTGCAGTCTGAAAGATCACCATCTTTCTGATATGCAATTTAAGAAAAAATCCAAAAGATGATTAATATGTAGGATTTGGTCAAGCTTAATGTCTGTAAAGACTGCTTTGAGAGTGAGAGCTTGAAGTAGTCCTGACTCTCAACTGCTCCACTCATAAGTTGACTATAAAAACAGCAGTTTCTGCCGTCTACTCATGAGAAGCATCTGTCTGGAATCACATGGATAATCTCAACAATCTCTCCTTTGTTCCAGAGAGATTATGCCAGCTCAGATGCAGCTTCCAGTGACAATTTCCCTTGCAAAAGCTTTCTTGCTAGGTAGTGAAAACCAGTGAAAGTCAGCAAGGTGTCAGCTTACCATATACTACAGGAAGTCTGGAATAAACTTGTTTCAAGAACAAATTCTACATGCATAGCACTTGAAATTAATGATATTTTTCTGAATTGAAATCAGAAAAAAATGTTGCACATATAGCTCACCTATTTGCAGAGAGCTTTATAATAAAAATGGGTAGGGGATCTTAACTGAAATTAAATATGAATTTTGAAAACTCCAGGATATTTCAATTGTTATCAAATCCATATTTAGAGAGGAAAGAAGAAAAGGAATTCATTGGTCTGCTTATCTCTGAACACTGAACAAATTCAATTGCATTCCTTTTCTAAGTGGCACCAATTAATAGTCTAGCTGTAGTATTCTTAGGATTTTTGAAACACTTTTCAAAGGTCACCCCATAAAGAATTCAGATAAGATGTACTTAAGGCATATGTCCTCTTGGCCAGTTGTGACATAATAGTTTAAAACCTTTATTACCAACAGAGATTGGTACCTACAGTTATACATCGAGAGTCATGGCAGAGTCCATGAATAAACCCAAATTATGAAAATAAGACAGAAGATTTTTTTTCTTTTGATCTATCTTTTAACTGATCATCCTCTGTCTTACACGGACATAAATTTCAGTCCCCACCCTCATCCCCATCTCCGACACTCATTGTTTTCAAATATCTATTTGGAACTTGAAATTTTCCTTAGATTTGAATAGACAGAAGTTACCTAAATTAGGTGTCAAAAATGAGACCATAGGTACAGACAAATCACTATTTCTCCCATGCTGCTTGTGAATCTACCATACTGATCTATGTCTCAAGAGCCATATTCATAGCAGAACAAAGGTGTAACCATTGGCAGGTTTTTTTTGCCTCAACTCAGCCTTAGAATGAAGGATTACATCCGTTCATAAATGAGAAGACTCCTCTGCAGTCATTACGATTCTATATGTAGGTTAATGTTTTTGGATTAATCAACTTGTCTTCTGGCTCTGTCACTAACATTGTGTGCCTGACTGAGTCATCTTTCCAAGCATCAAGCATAGGTCTGAAGAGAAGTCATTTATACTCATGCTAATTTTATATGACAGTGAACCAGTGTAGGCAAATTGTTTGGAGTATTGAGGAGATTCCGTAAAATAAGCTGGTCTCCCATTCTCAAATAAAATTTGAGTTATGCAAGGGGTATAATTCAGATCCCTTTAATTGAAAAGTAGTTCTTCACATAGAGTTTTTGTCTGATTGTTGATGGTCAAGTCATAATGCTATCTTGCTTCTTTACAGAAGTGTGTGGATGTGAATGCATATGTTCGTGCTTAGAATTTACTGATAACCATATTTGTCCAACTGAATAAATAACCTTTGGTTATGGTTCAGAGTCCATTCTAGAAACAAATTTAAGCAATTCCAATGCTAGGTGGCTGACTTACCATAGTTTTCTCATGAATGTAATGGGCACTTATTGACTAAAGGACATATCATATTGATATCTAGCAAGTTTCATGAATTATAAATTAATTTTTTATAAATTCTGGTGATTATAAGTGACATACAGTACTTCTTCCTTTTATTGGAAAAGTGTCTTGCTAGAATAAATCACATACTGGCTTCCTATTTCTGAATAGCTGTTAGAGTAGTAATGACCCCTTCTGAATAACCTCAGATTGGTTTCATATGCTAGAAACTGCAATTCATACATCTCTCTACAAGGAAAGTAGCTCTATAGAGGAATATTTCTGTACTATTGACTCATGATGATTAATTTGACTGTTGAGGGAATATTTTGTACTAAAAATGTATAGAATTCAGTAAGAGTTTCAGTTACCATTTTTCTCTATTATAATTTAATTATTTTAAATGGAGAAAAAGAGGGAAATATGAACCTTACTCAGAGTTTATTTGCCTTAGAACATCCAGTGATAAGTATTTGGATTTTTTTTCTTGATCATTTGCTTTTAGCTTCTTCTATCCCCTGAGAGTAGAACATCTACAAATAAAGTTATGCTGGAGTTTTCAAGTCAGGCAATAACAGAGTAACAACAGCAGCAGCAACAACAAATGCCTGACAAATAGTTCAAAACGGGTCCCATCTTTGGTATGGGGCCCAGTTTCTGGAAGAAAATGTGTAAGAAACAATTAATAAATATTTTTCTTTTAATGTATAACAAACAGTTGAACCAAACAATTATGTAAACTGGAAATGACCCAAAATGCTAACAGTTTGGCAGCTATAAAGTGAAATGCATTGTAGAGGCACATGTGCACTTTTATCCTCCTCCCCCCTTCCACAATAATCTGCACTTAATAGGAATATTTTAAACTATGTAGCTAAGCAACAGAGGTAATTGTTGCTTTCTAGAGCTTTTGTTAGGCACTCCACCATAGCCCAAATATGCATAATTAGGTATAATGTCTATAAATCATTATTGTACACATGTGGGTAGTTAAGTGGCTTGAGAGAATAGTTCAATGAATTGGACATATTCACCGAAAATGCTTTTTATTTGTTTTCGGTAGTTGATAATACTTTGAAATTATGATAACCCTTTATACTTTCTCTTAATAGCTCACTGTTGCTGAGACAAAACTTGATTTGCATTTCTGGATAATATTTAAGTTAATATTTAAACCCAGAGTTGGTTTTGACATGGATTCCTCAAAGAACCAGACTGTCTTATTTTTTTTATTATACACTTGTTTATCTCATTTATTTTCCCTTCTAGGAAGTAAAGTGCAAAACGTTCCAGTTTATGTTGAATACATCCCAACAAAAGAATACACCCTATAATCAGCATTATTGAAGGGGCTAGTGTTGTGGTTCAATTCTTCCCTTCATCCAAAAATGCTTTTAGTTACTATGGTAATATTTACTTGATCCTGGCAGACCACTGTTGATTTTAGGGAGATAATTATCAGAAAGGAAGATGATGGAGATGTATTTTGGAGTGTCCTTGTCAGGAAAAAAAAATGTTTAGGAAAAAAATAGATAAAACACAAAAGATTTATTGTCTTTTGGCATTAGAGTTTCTCTTCCCTGTAGCTACTAACAATTGTTTTGTCATGTGATCTAAAAAAAAGTGCTTCTCAATACAAGGCATGTTTATACTGAAATTCTTTAGGAAATCCAATGTATCATCTTTTTAAAATATAATCAATTAGAAATATAAGAAATGAGAAGGAAGAACATTGTCAAGAAGACTAAGAAAAAATATGTTTTCAGCAACATGAGAAAAGTCTCAGCTGCCAGTTCCTGGACTATATTTGTGTGACATTTTTCCAAGCTTTATTGCTTCAAAGCTAAAAGTAAATAGAGGTATATTTCCCACTGCAATCCATATTCACATTGATAGTAACTAATTTAGAACATCATACTTAAATGATTTCATTTTGAATTCAATTGTAAAATTGCCCCCAATTTTACTTTATATCTACTGTATAGATAATCCTTCCATGAGCTCTGTAAGCCATGTAAAATAATATATTTTTTCACATAGCATTACATACAACTTAAGTCTCCTTTTGGTAATCTTTAAATTAAGAAAAGTTATAGATATATTTATCTATCTGTCTCAATATATTAAGCAGTTGTATGATAGTCACAATTGAAGTCACACTTCACATTACTGTAATGGTTTTATATTTCTAGACCAATTGAATTATGTTATCATGGATTCACATCATGGTTAGGTCCTTTGATCTATTTTCTATTCATTTCTTTGAAGGAGTAATGCAGAATACTTGATCCTGGAGTATTCTCACTGATATTGATTGATTTTTGTGCCATCAAGTTCATGTCAATTCTTAGCAGCTACATAGGTAGAATTTCTCCAGGATCTCATTGATATTGGTAGGTTAATATATAATTAAGAGATTTATGGATTGCAGCCAAAATAGAAATACTTTGTCTTCTTTTTTCTCTCTTTCTAGAAGATACCACTTTAACATCAGCAAAAAATATCTCATATTTCAATCAGCAAGAAAATGATCATCAAAAGAAGGACAGTTTCATTAACTGCCAGGACGTAATGACCAACACTTTAATTAATTTTAAAAAAATAGCAAATGATGGACCAAATTCCCCAGAGAATGATAAATTAAGTGGTAGTGACAGCCAACCTTTAAAAGCAGAGAAAAGGAATTTTGCTGAATGTTATGGAATTAATTCTTCAGTCAGAAGGGACAGAATTAGTGTTCCACACCCACAGTACTGCTCCTCTGAAGATAATGAAAGTAGCTCTGAAATTTTGGACAATGAATGGGATAGTTCCTCAAATTTTTCTGAAGAAATAAGTATAAAACTACCCTTAAATAAAACTTATGTTGTAGGATGTAATCAGCAAGAAGTCCTAAATACGCCAGGAGTCAAAGCTGAAGAAAGAGATGTTGATAATTCTGAAACTTTTGGTAACTTGAGATCAGAGCTGCAAGAATCACAGGACTCACATGTTGACACTTGC
The DNA here is from genome assembly GCA_032468055.1 of Acrochordus granulatus. Classification (NCBI taxonomy): domain Eukaryota; kingdom Metazoa; phylum Chordata; class Lepidosauria; order Squamata; family Acrochordidae; genus Acrochordus; species Acrochordus granulatus. The sequence goes on along the minus strand of JANHZU010009239.1, from coordinate 101,649 downwards.
AGCAATAGAATTCAAAATCCATTTCCAGATAGTGAAGAAGATGAATATCTATCAGAAAATACAGAACAGTCATTTGACTTGGACAAAACAAAACAGAACTTAAATTTGCTGGAACAAGCAATAGCTCTTCAGGCAGAGCAGGACCATGTCCTTCATAGCACTTACAAAGAATTGGACAGGTTCCTATTGGAGCACCTTGCAAGTGAAAGAAGACAAGCCAAAACAGTTGACCTTGGTGGTAGACCCGTTTATAACCACAAGCGTAAGTTTGTTCACAGTAAATTACACATTCAGTTAAATAGTTGTTAATCCTGATCCCCATTCCCTGATGGCAGAATAGCATTGTTTAGCATTTAAGACAGTATGTTGGTTTTTTAAGCACTTCATTGAGTGTTTCACCCATGTTTCATATGATATAAGAGTTCTGATAAGGAATTTCATGCATTTTCATCCCCACTGGCTGTGACAAAAAGGGTACAGTTGAATGGGAGGGGAGTTTTTACATTAACATGACTGACAGAAAAATCTATTTCCTGTCTTTGCCCTCACCCCACCTCCATGGGTGTGTTGGAAAGTACTACTTGAGTGGTTCTTTACTCAATTTACATCTGATTTGTAATGTCACAATTTATCATGTCAACAAGTGGACTACATCCACATCACTTGTTTACAATAATATAGTAATTCTTTTCTTTCAAACATCTAATTATTGTGTTATGATTCAGATAATGAAGAAACCTGAAAGATAACTTTCTTTACCTCCACAATACTGTTTGGTTCAGCTGAGAACACACAAGGCTTTTTGGATTTCCCCAGTGTCAAAAAAAATTGTAGTACACAATAGAGAAAACACATCTGTATTTCTGATCTAAAACTAGATTTAAAAAAATTAAAAACATTTTTAGATGAGATATTACCATGCCACATAGATATGTGTAAATAAATCATGTCTGAGCATAACACATATAATTGCATATTTTTATTGGGCATGTTAAATGATAAGTTTCTAGTAAGAGCTGAATCGTTCATAGATGTAATGAATTTTAAAATGATCATATACTATCTTATCATTTTCAAAGTGTTCTTATACTGTGAAGTTCACTGCCATAATTTTCAATAGGTAAGTCTTGATGACATTGAATCGTTTGATCAATGGAAAATCCTTAGGAGGAAAACAACCAAGTAAATGAATCAATGTAATTTTGCATTACATTGTACCATATATTATGTCTATTTGTTGTGTTCTATCTAAAACTGCTTTATTAAAGAAGAATTTACAATGTGTAGGTTCTAAGATATGCAGACAATATTAAAGGACAATTTCTTTGCAAACTTATATCAGCCTTTCTGGCTTTTATCAACTACAGAAATATAGCATTGCTACTTTCTCTTTATTTCTACTAAATGAAATATTCCAAGTATATTGTCATGTTTTCTTGTGATAGTAGCATAGGACTTGTTACTCAGGACGTGACATAGAAAATCCATATTCATTGAACCTGAGCAATCTGTATTTGGGGTCTCAGTAATGTCATACAATGCCTGAAATTGCATTATTAAAACATTCAGTCAACATAGATCTACCATATTTTACTAGAATATATACATATATCATAACAGGAAATATCCCTAAAGCCAAGATCCATGATGGTAGTATATAAAAGACAAAAATGCTGGAAATCTGGTAACTTGATAACATTCAGCAAGAGTTTTGAGATACAGCCTCTTGTAATGGTCTGTGAGAAAGATGTTGAGTAATGGGACAAAGAGATGCTGTCTATGAATGGTAATAGAAAAGAGAGCATTGTCCACAGCTGCATAATGGGTGGAGAAAAAGGCTTAGAAGGCTTTCTAACTTTTTAGGCTGCACAGGAGATGGTGGGAGATTTGTACTTTTGCAAGATTCTGTTAATGTAGCCTTAAAATAAAGTAGAATTAGCTCATTGGTCCTGTTTCCTGTCTGGTCTGCTTGGGAAGGCTGACACCTCTTCACTGGAACCAGTTAATTTTGGCTGGATAAATCCCATGGGCTTCTTCAGTAAGATGATGTAAAGAGTACATCATGGAGTGAAGAGTACTCATGGAGAAAACATGAGTAAGAGCTATTAAAATAACTGTATGAAAAAAGGAAGCCATAATTGTATGCTTACTAATTGTTCCAATTATAAATGCATGCATCTGCAAATTTTTTGCCTTACCATTGTAACTTGAGAATACAATGAAAACAAGCAGATTACTTAGTAAGGGTCAGATGGTAGTGGGGGTGATTAAAGACATTAAAATGTATATCAGCCACCAGTGACGAGTATAGAAGATACTATAAATTGTTTAATCGTGATAAGCTGGTCACTTATTCTCCAACTATGCCTACTTAATGGGCTTAGTCTTTTTTAAATATGTATCTGTAAATTCTCATCCTGCCTTACGGATGAAAGCTAGCTTGGTGACATTGGGCCAGTCAGTGTCTCTCAGCCCCAACTCATCTCACAGGGTTTGTTGTTGTATAGAAAAGAGGAGAAGGGAGGTGTCTTGGATATGTTCACTATCTTGAGTTATTTGTAAAAATAATAAAAGTAGGATACAAACACATAAATTTAAAATTTTATTTCAGACTGCCATTTTATTGAAGATGTACGGATGATTCTTAAAAGTAACTTGTACTGAATTCAGTGAAGTTTGCTTATTTTGAAGAAAAATGCATACAACTCTATTTAAGACCTTAGAAATTGCATCTCTCTAAGAACTGGGCAGATACATCCAGACAGTCTTGTTTTTAGTCTGCCTGCATCGCTTTTTTAAAGTCAAATGATCATGCTATTTCAGTTTTCTGTGTGCTTTTTACAGAGAAATAGAGAGAGATGCATATCCTAAATAAAAATAATTGTTTGTGTTGTACAAATATTTGTATAGCAGGAGTAACAAATAATTTTAAACTTTAACATTCTACAACTTAGTTTCAAAATTCAAATTTTAGATGGTCATTATACTAACTACCCTTTTTCAGAAGCAAGAAAGGTCCATTTATTGTGGAATAAATAAATGCAATATAAGAGGCAGAAAGAACTTTTTACATTATTTAATGTAGAGATTAGCATATTTTGCATGATTATTTTTGCTGCATAAATAAGAGAGTCACAACACATACAAATGAAATATTTTACAGCTCTTGGTTTAGTTTGTCAACAAATTCTACAATATACTTTTAGCTATGATATATACTGATTACATGTAGTTCTTTATATAAATGTCTTAATCATGATAACAATTTTCCAACATAAGGACCTAAGACATTGTTAAGATACTATATTTTTGAGTGACTGTATGATTCTTTCACTGCAGTCCAATTTTCCCAAATCCTGATAGCTAGTTGTTTAGTGCTGTTTGGATTTTTCCACTCATAGATAGTTCCAAATTTTTGGCACATGATGCAAATGTCATTGCAAATTTTTATACCATATGTCTTAGTGGAAAAATAACAAATCATTATTTAAAGTAGAATGTTAAATGTTGTCTAGCATTTCAGCATTTATTAACACCTTGAAAGAAAATTGCTTTCTATTCTACTACTTTAAGCTGCTCAGCCTAATATATATAACTTAGAATGTTCTAGCCAGACCATCCATTCTGTTTTTTTGCAGATGTACCTAGGCCTGAAAAAAGAGAGACCAAATGTCCCATTCCTGGATGTGATGGAACAGGGCATGTGACTGGATTGTATCCTCACCATCGCAGTCTTTCAGGTTGTCCGCATAAAGTCAGAGTGCCATTTGAAAGTAAGTAGAAATTCTTCAATACAGAAAATTCTATGTCACACCACTGGCATGATGACACAAGACATAACCTTTTATAAGGGTCATAATTGTATTAACCAAGGGCAAGGATCTGCATTATAACAGTAGTATAATTTCATGTCCATTTCAGTGATGAAGATACACTTTTATTTATGGGATGAAAGTCACTAAAGCACCTGATATTAATATTCCAGAAAAATCTCAGATCCAGAAGGGTGTTGCTTAAGCTGAAACAGTCCTTTACTGAGCAAAACCAGCCTGGCCTAAGGGACTAGACCAGATAAAAACCATGCCATCATAAGTAAATGATAATTTTATATCTACTTCACCCTACCACTGCTGGGTAATACTGCATGGGTAAACTCCAGAACAAAAACTCAGCAATATGAAACTTAATTGGGTAAGTATCCCTCAACTTCTAGGTATCTCATAGTTTTTACTAGAGTATTTTATTCCAAGTGCCCAGACTCCTAGATTAAGTAAATAAGTGCCAAGATTTTACAAATAAATATGTAAAGTCTTCTTTGAGTCTAACTGGAAGTTTGGAAATAGATATGGAGACTTCTTGGTATCCATACAGAAGTGGTTTGATATTGATGACTTCTTTGATGTTTTCTCAACTTCCCAGATTCTTGTATAGCTCTGATATTTCTAGGTGGTCTCTCATACAAGACCCTGCTTAGACTTTAAGAGATAAGCCAAAAGGAACAGACACATTCACTGAGCATCTTTAAACAGCAGCAAATACTGTAGTTTGCCAAAGCTTTAACATCTGATGCATTTTTCTCTTATTTGTATTTCACACATTATAAAACTAAAATTCAACTGCTGAGATTTTCTTCTCATTTAAAGGAAATCCCTTTTTTTAAAAAAAATCTCTTTTTTTCTCTCTCTGGAGGGCAGTGAGCCATATAAATTTATGGTAAGGAAGCAGACACTTGAACAGCTTCACAACTGTATCATTTAAGAGAAAAAGGAAATGGGAGGGAGTACACACCATGCATGAATTCTTAGACTTATGGTCTAAGCTAGCCCAATGCCAGGTTTATGGAGTATATTTTTTATCCAACTAAGCAAATGGAGCCTGAAAGTTACTTGCTGCTGCAAATCCTCAATATTGGTTGTCTTCTCATTTATTTATTTATTTTGTATGAATACCATTGGCCATCTTTGGGATTTCTTTTCCTACTTAACTGTATCTCTAATTCAAGAAGGTTGGACAAATCAAAACAGTCTCATGAGATCATGCTATACCAAGTTAAATCAAAAGCAAATCCTTACCATTTTCTAAAATTAAATGTATTTTAGATACTGTTACTACTTTATGATGCGTATGTTTATTGCAATAATAAGGATGCATCCTAGTTTAGTACTGGCTGGCTTTGTATCATGATAATCAGATATTACCGAACTGAATTTGATTTTGCACTTGAAATTGACTATTCACATTGAAAACAAAAATAAATAAATACATAAATTATATATAATTGACTGTTTTCATTAATTATGCCTACACTTTGAATTATTTTATTTTATCAAGAATTGTAGAGAGATATTACTGAATCACTGGAGAAGCAAGTGCATGAAATGAACAAAAATAGTTTATACAGTTTGAGAGGGTAAGACAGCTATTATCCCACAGTTCACCAGTAAATATCCTCCTACCTTCCCATACCCACTGGAGATTATGAGAGTTAAATCCAATACATATATACCAGCTCTCAGATGTAGTCATACTCATATGGTGATGGTGGGAGAATCAAGAGTGGACACAGATCGCTAGTCTCAGAAAGATGGGCAACTTCTTATGTCTAGTCTGTTATCTTGGAAGATATATAGTATCTCAAACACTTAAATTCTCTACTTTGTTAAATTATGTAATAACTACATATATTTCTTCATTCATTATTCATTTTAATCAATTTATACAGCCACCCATTTTGCAGATGTGAGGGGTCTTAATAGTTAAATGTTCAACTTTAGTGTGTAAATCTCCCCACAAATGCCAACTTTGGATCACTTCTTTAAAATTAGCATGGATTTCAGGATTTTTTGTTTGTTTGTTTTTTCTTTTTATTTAGTTCTTGCCATGCATGAAAATGTTTTAAAGTGCCCCACTCCTGGATGTACGGGAAGAGGACATGTCAATAGCAACCGCAACACTCACAGAAGGTAATTCAAAACTGTTTACATTAGTGATAATTTAGTATCCTTAAGAAGGGTATGTTTTCTTTAATTTCTGTCACTTCATATGAAACAGCAATACAGGTAGTCTTCAGTTAAGGAGTGTTGTTCACCATCTGTTTGAAGTTACAGTGGCGTTGAACATGATAACTTATGGCAAGTCCTTGAATTATGGCCATTGCAGCATTTTCACTATCATGTGATTGAGATTTGAACAATCAGTGACTGCCTCACAATTATGATGGTTACACTATCCTGTGGTCACATGATTACCATTTGCAATCTTCACTGCCAGCTACCGACAAGAAAATTCAATGGGAAAGCTGGCAGGAGGTCACAAATGACAATCAGGTGACACCACACCTGATGACCACATAGGATTTTCCTAACAACTACAACTGGGACTACTGTAATTGCCATAATAAAATAGCACAGTCAGGTGATGTCAGACTTTACAACCACTTCACTTAGTGCAGAGTTCCTGGTCCCAAGTTCTGGAGATAACAGAGGACCATCTATGTAAACTTTTAACTCTTGCAGAAAAACCCTACACAAATATTAGTGGTATATACCATTCAAATATGCATAAATTTAAAAATCTCTAGCCAAAATGAAGTACTTTTAGATTCCATTGTTTTACTGAAAGACAATGACATATATGACATATATACTTAATTCTCCTGTTGAAATTATTGGAAGAGAAAATTCCAAACAGAACATAACTTTTTAAAATATATAAAATATCTAATTTCATTTAATAAAACTAAGAAATCTTAGAATTAAATCAAATATATTAATTCCTGGGTCATAATCTGTTGGCAACTCTGCTGTAAGAGAGCCAGAATACCTATATGAACACATGCTATTCAATCTCAGATATTGTATGTCCTCCTTCCCTTTTTGCTTTCAATTATGTATTTATTTATACTTTATACAGGCATGTGGGTTCATCTTAATTTCATGTAAAATCCTAAGTGTAAACTTGACATTAAAATGTTTATAATCACAAAGAAATTAAAATGACTTACAAAGAATAATAAAAACTAAAGTCAGTTCTGTATAGTGAAAATATCTGCTTTGAATTCAAACATAATATACTTTGGCATGCTGACTTAACCTTCCAATAACTCCAATTTATGATCAGTTATGATAGATTATGATTTAATCTACATCATAATTATTGATAAGATTAATTTGCTAATGCCTCACTGGAAAAAATAAAAAATGAAACAAACATTGTATCACAAAACATTCAAGGCTAACATCTTTACTAGAGATTCTAAGATCTTAGAAGTCTAAAGAGATAATGATGTTATGCAGGTAATGAAATTGTGTTAGCAACAGTTAGGTGGAAAAATGATAGCCTTCTAATATGTGAATGGATATGGGAATTCAGTTGAATTAATGTTACCAGGGGATATGTAGGAGAGGAAGATCCAGCAGGCACAAGAGATAACAATGAAAAGAAGATGTAGCTGGACTTTAAAAAGCTATTAATAGCAATTAACATGATAAGCAGAAGGAAAAAGAGAGCAAATAATACTTTACTTATGATGTCAAATGCATATTAGAAATCCCAATGGTTTGGAGGTAAATATAAAATATTAACAATTATTTGCATATGACAAATCTTTTCAAATAGTCTTTCTGGATGTCCAATTGCTGCAGCTGAAAAAATGGCAATGTCTCAGGAAAAAAATCAACATGAATTACTCAAAACGGGGCAGTGCTATGATCAAATCCACAGGTAAGAATCTTGAATCTTATTTATAGTAGATGTGTGATGGAGAAAGACATTTATAACATGCTATATCTTGTAATATTCTGAAACATTAAACTTTTTAATTGATAGTGCAGCTAGAAGTTGACAGATAAATCAATGCATTGTAGAATATCATGTAAAAGTTGTGCAGTCATGTGAAAAAGAAAACACCCTCTTCAAGTTCTATGGTTTTACATATCAGGACATAGTAAAAATAATCTGGTCCTTTGCAGTTCTTAAAAGTAGGTCAATACTATCTCAGATGAACAACAACACATGACATATAACATGTCAACAACAACATATGTCATCATGTATTTTACAAAAAGAAAGCCAAAATGGAGAAGCCATGTGTGAAGAACTAAGTATACCTTATGATTCAATAGCCTGTAGAACCACCTTTAGGAGCAATAACTTGAAGTAATAGTTTTCTGTATGGCTTTATCAGTCTCTCACATCGTTGTGGAGGAATTCTGGTCCACTCTTCTTTACAACATTGCTTCAGTTCATTGAGGTTTGTGGGCATTTGTTTATTCACAAATCTCTTGAGGTCCTGCCACAGCATTTCAATCAGGTTGAGCCCTGGACTTTGCTTGGGCCATTGCAAAACCTCGATTCTCTTCTTTTTCAGCAATTATGTTGTAGATTTGCTGGTGTGCTTGGGATCACTGTCCTGTTGCATGACCCAATGTTGGCCAAGCATTAGCTGTCAGACAGATGGCCTCACATTTGACTCTAGAGTACTTTGGTATACAGCGGAGTTCATGGGCAGCTTGATGATTGCAAGGTCTTCAGGTCCTGTGGCTGTAAAACAAGCCCACAGCATCACACCTTCACCGCCATGCTTGAAGGTTGGAATGAGATGTTTGTGGGTTTTTTTTCCAAACATGGCACTGTGCATTATGGCCAAACATCTCGAGTTTGGTTTCATCTTTCCAAAGGACAACCTTCCAGAAGTCTTGTGATTTGTTCAGATGCAACTTTGCAAACCTAAACTGTGCTGCCATGTTCTTCTTAGAGAGAAGAGGCTTCCTTCTGGCAACCTTTCCAAACAAACCATACTTGTTCAGTCTTTTTTTATTCGTACTGTTATAAACTTTAACATTTCACATGCTAACTGAGGCCCATAGAGTCTGAGATGTCACTCTTGGATGTTTTGCACTTTGTCTGAGCATTGCACAATCTGACGTTGGTGTGAATTTGCTGGGATATCCACTCCTGGGAAGATTGGCAACTGTTTTGAATATTTTCTACTTGTGAATACTCTTCTTCACTGTAGAATGAGGGCCTTTAAATTGTTTGGAAATGGCCTTCTAACCCTTCCCAGATTGATGGGCAGCAACAATTGCTTCTCAAAGATCATTGCCGATGTCTTTACTCTTTGGCATTGTGTTACCGTATATCTCAATGCTGGAGATCAGCAAACTTCTAAAAGTTTGGGTTTTATAGAGGTAGTCATACTTGCTGATAATCAGTTGATCAAGGGCACTTGCTTAGCAGCACCTGGCTGCTATTTAGTTTTTTTGTACCTATGGAAGCAGTAAGGATGTACCTAGTTTTTCACATACAGCTTCTCCATGGTTGTTTGTTTTTTAAATTTATATGCCACCAAAATCAAAACAACTCTTGGTGGCTTACAATACAAAACATAATAAAAACAGAAGTAAAAACAAAAAAAATGTTGGCTTTCTTTTTGTAAAATAAATGATGACATGGTGAAATATGTCATGCGTTGTTGTTCATCTGAGGTTGTATTGACCTACTTTTAAGAAATGCTAAGGACTAGATGATTTTTACTGTGTCCTGATATTCAAAGAGGGTGTGGTTCTTTTTCATATGACTGTATATGAAACCTCGTAAGTTATTATCACAAAGGTAGCAATATAAATTCCTTATGCACCCCCAGTCACCAGAGGATTTTGCTACTGAAAGTCAGTGTCAAGACTATAACTGATCTTAGCAGCATAGTATTTGCAATGCTTGCATTTATGCACTTAATGACCTCCCATGTAAAAGATCATCACAAACCCCCAATTGAGCATGGTCATTATACAGCTGAATTTCAGCAGCAAGAATTTGGGACTTTGTAATTATTTCATTTGTTGTTGTTTAGTCGCGCAGTCATGTCCGACTCTTTGTGACCCCATGGACTGCATTACACCAGGCCTCCCTGTCCTGGAGGACTCCTGGAGTCCTCCCAAGCCCACGCCCATCACACTGACTATGCGATCTATCCACCTCTGTCCCCTTCTCTTCTTTCCTTCAATCCTTCCCAGCATCACAGTCTTTTCTAATGAGTTCTTTCTGCACATTGTGTGGCCAAAGTACTTGAGCTTCAGTTTCAATATCTGTCCCTCCAATGAGCAATCAGGGTTGATTTCCTGTAGGATTGACTGGTTTGATCTCCTTGCCGTCCAAGGGACCCTCAGTCCTGTAATAAATGAAATTAACCTGTAATAAATGAAATATTATTTATTGACTCATATTCGTTAACCTATTTATATCCTGGCTCTCATAAAATTTCCTATTTTATTTAAAAAAGAATAAACTATATGATACATTAAATATATGGAACGGGGGAAACTTTCTACTATTTACACAAGGAAGATCTAAATGAAAAGATGAGTTTTCGGTAGGCATCTAGATGTAGTAATAGATAAATTTACATTTAGATTAGATTAGATTTAGATTAGATTAGATTATTAGATTAGATTTAGATTAGATTAGAGCAACCCTCTAATTTCAGGGGAAAGCCTTCCAAAGGCTACTGCTAAGGAGGCTGGAATGACTGGAAAATTACAATTCTCAGTTCATGGCATCAGCAGTAAGACCTTCTAAGATAATTATAGTTATTGTATATATTTATTAAATGAAAGACAGCCATGTTGGAATTCTGATCCAAGTTGTTTTGAGCTTTATAAAAAAGTAAAGTGTCCCTGCAGTTGAGTTTAATTCCTAGTGACATTATGGATACTTCCACATCCATGTCTTGTCTTACCTTTCTTCCAGAATGACTTTTGATATCTCAGATTAGTTCATAGCCCTGTGCTTTTGTGGTGATCTTCCATTCAAATACAAAGCAAGTCCAAACCTGCTTAGCTTTTTCAAAATTAGCCAAGGTCATTTAGGAGATGCCATCTGTTGTAACACAGGGCATTATAAGCCAGTACTAATTGGCATGGTAGCTAATGGGTTGCTTGTGAAGCAGTGTCCAATGGTAATGTATCAAATGAATAAGGAAGTATTTAGAAGAAAATGACACCCAATTCAAACATTTAAATGAAAAATATATAATAAATTGCATTATATGATCTTTGTATATGTGGTATCAAAATTTAGAAAACTAAATCGGGAACCTGAAACTTTTCAGCAATGTCAAAGACACCAAGTATCTATACAGGTGCAGATTAAGATAATTAAAAATATCATCAAAGTTACTAACTTTATTCTATATTTTAAAGTTATTGTATTTAAGTGCTAAACTTCTAAGTGATACTGCTGCAAGGTAATAGGGGTGCTCTTAAATGATCACAATGAAAAAAATTCAGTCAAAAATTTGATCCTACTCACTTTGATTATATAATCATGAAGTCAACTGCCTCAGAAGTAAATATTTGCACAACTGTCCAATGCTGCACTGCAAAAAATTGCTCACCTTACAATTTGACTTGATCCAATGCAGTTGAAAGGAGTTTACTGCTGTTTGCAAACTACTGCACAAATATCAGAAAAATGTGAGGAATATTCCAGGCAGTAATATATAGGTCTCATACCCCTTGTTTTATTTATATTTATGTTGGTCCATATTTCACAAGTACTAGAATATGAAATGCATGCAGTTCTATATTATCTTCAAAAACAGTTTTCCATTCACACAGGACTACTACTATAAATAAAATGCTGGTCAATACAAATGAAACCGGAATCTTTCACAATGGAAGCTGGACATTAATGTATAAAAGGTTTTATGCAACAATGTATAAGAGACTTTTCATTATTTTGTGCCTAAATTCTGTATCTTTAACAATTAAAAAAAAGTGTCCTTCAAGTTGAGTTTGACTCCTGTGACATCACAGGCACATCCACATATTTTTTTTAGCAGCAGTACAGAAGCTGTATGCCACTGCCTTCTCCTGGAATGAGTTTTTTGACTTTCCAGTTAACTTATATCTTGGTTAGTATTGGAGTCCATCTAAGTTTGACGAGGTTCAACTCTACTTAGTTTCTGAATCTAGACAAGGTTTGCCAAGTGCTGCTACTTGCTGAGAATTTTATAATGAAACTGTTAAATAAGCTTTAAAATGAGGCACATCATAAATTTGTGACAGTTGACAACATTTTGTACTTTGCATTGAGAAGCTATAAAATAGCAAACTGTCACAAACTGTTCATTCCAAGCTTCTGCTACAAGAAAACTGTGTCAGAGTATCAGTTTACTTTGGATTAATACAGGAAAATATGCAGCTTCCATGTTTTGTTTCTTTCTAGGCAAAATATATTTAAAAGCCAAAAATAAACCATGGCTTCCAATTTTGGTTTGTTAGCAGGAAAATAAAGTGAAGTTTTAATTTGTACATCACAGTAAGCAAAACAAAGAATGAGGTTCTGTGATTTGTTAAGCTCATTCATGTTGATACCACGTACCATTTTTTTCCTTTTCTATTATTTCCTTATTTTTTCTTTTTTTTATTATTACAAATCACAATATTTTCTTGCAATTTGCTATATGTCTATGGTTTGTCAGTCAGCCAGATGTTTAGACTGGATTGGTATTTTTGTCCACTTACTAAGTCCTTCCCAAGGAACTGGGATAAGCAGAAGCTCTTGTTGATGTTGGCCAAGATTTTTTGGTATGGTACTAAATGTGATGATAACCACTGGGACCACCATGGCCAATTTATGCCATAAGCTTTAAACTTCAATTTTTAGATTTTGATATAATTCTTTGTCTTTTATTTTACTATCTCCTAGTACTGCCACATCAAGCATCCATACTTTCTTCTTTTCAAGCACAGTTAAATCTGGTGTGTTATGAGCCAAAAAATGTATCAGTTTGTATTTAGAAACACAATATTTTAACTTGCTTATTTTCAACTTTTTCAGCTTTATGTTCTCACCATTTTTTCATTACTGGCACACAATAATTTTTACAGATATTCCAGTGAAACATTTTGGTGACAGTGTTAGGTCATTGTTTATAATCAGTTTGCATGATCTTCTTGCACAAGCTGAGTACCTACTGTTCCTTTCTCTTCCATGCACAATCTGCACTTTAAATCATTTGATGATTTTTTAATTCTGGCTTTGATTGTCATAATTTATCCGAATCTCTTCTAGTTCTGCATCCCTGAATATTTTATTTCTGGTAATGAATGTTCTTTGGTCTTCTAATTATTTGGTGATCTCTGAGTCAGGATAAATACTTTTCCAATGTTCAAACATTTGCTTTCAGTATGATTGCTGATTCCAATTGAAAATAGCAGGCCATAATGGTGCAATTTTCAAACACAGAATAGTTTTGCCTTGTCCATGGTTGTTCTTATTCCAGCACTGGTGGGGGTGAAAATGCATATAATGTAACAGCATATTATATGACAAATTTTTCAGAAATCTGGCTTAACATGGAGGACAAATACAGCCAATGTGACTTTGACTAATTGAGAAATCCACTAATTAAAATGAATGTGAGTCTTAAAAGCAGCTACATTTTTTTCAAAGGCCCGGAAAAAATTGTGTTGCTTTAGTGAATAACAAAGAAGTTCTGACTTTTACAAGGTCTGATGTACTTCTTCCAAATCATATTCAAGCCCTATTAATTATAGATTTGTCTTTCTTTAGGAATGAGTATGAATTACTTGCTGAAGGGGTCCATGGAAAATTAGAGGCAAAGGAAAGGAATTGCCTCTTAATGTGTTCCCAGCATTTGGATTTTCTTCTCTATAAATTTTGAAATTCCATATAGTTTTGCTTCTTGGTACTAATTACTAATGGAGAGAGCTGGTCTATAGAATCACTGAGAATCATACATGATTAAACAGACAGTATCATCAATATGACTGTGATGGAATACAAAGAACAGAAAATAGTTCAAATCTGATGTTTGCTCATTTCATTTGCTCTCTATAACAGTAACAAATTTTCACTTTCAATTTAATTGCAAATTTTAGTGTGAATTGCTTCAATATTTAATGCAAACATTAAATCAAGATATAAATCAAGTAGATGTACCAAAATAATACATATAGTGGATCTCCTCCCATTGCAAGTCTTAGGCACCTTATGTTTGCAGAATTCTTTGCAACAGATTCTGCTGTGAACATGATTGAATAGTCAGTCAGAAAAAACAAGCTAGGAACAACCATCAGGGACTGATATGAAATTCTCTCCCCTCCCTCATAGGAATATTCCAGGTATCTGTTGACTTGAGTATTTCTGCCAAATTCAAATCAAACAGCAGTTTAGAGGTATGATATTTACAGCATTTGGTAGTTAGCCAATAGTATTCATAATAAAGGTAAAGGAGACTCTGCCAGTCGTGACCGACTCTAGGGTGCGGTGCTCATCCCCGTTTCCAAGCCGAAGAGCC